>JAQQZX010000011.1:1185009-1205839 GCA_030068355.1 Notoglanidium maculatum | reverse complement strand
CAGAGAGAGAGACAGACAGAGAGAGCGAGAGAGAGAGAGAGACAGACAGAGAGAGAGCGAGAGAGAGAGAGAGACAGAGAGAGACAGCGAGACAGAGAGAGCGAGAGAGAGAGACAGACAGACAGAGAGACAGTGAGACAGAGAGAGACAGAGAGAGAGCGAGAGAGAGAGAGAGAGACAGCGAGACAGAGAGAGCGAGAGGGAGAGACAGACAGACAGAGAGACAGTGAGACAGAGAGAGACAGAGAGAGAGAGATTAGTCTCATTATGAAGCTACTTAACGTTGCCCTCTGTACCTGAAACCTTCTCAGCCTTTGAAATCTCTTTAATTGTGTTATTACGCAACTTCACAGCATTCTGTAGCATCACACAGACACACTTCATTCACCATCTCCAGCTCTTCTAGCTCTCGCCTTCTGCTTCCTTTTTTTGTTGTTGTATGAATTATGTACAATTCTTATGCTATTCTCTTTATATGTTCTGTTCATTTATTAATGTACATGAATTCCATTTGTATTTTAATGAATATTTTTAATACTATGGTCTTTTAGGGTTTATGGTCTCATATAAATGAAAGAAGACTGTATATAAAAGTATTTATTTATTTATTTATTCCACGCAACATAAATAAATTGTTTAGGTCTATGACATTTAAAGAAAACGTTGAGAGGAAAACCATTATGATTGTTTCAAACAAAGTATATAATACTACTACTACTAATAATAATACTAATAATAATAATAGAATTTTTTCTAGTCTTATTGTTGGAGAATTTTTATGACCACTTCATGTACTCTCTATACCATTCAGGTTTTTCCCCATAATGCTTTACATTAAGGTTTTCTTAATACATAAGTTCCCATCAATAAACCATGAACTTTAGAACATTAAGTAACTTTAACCATGTACCTAACACATGTATTAATTCACCAATGTTCCAGTTTATGAACCAGTTCATTTTCAGTTCTTCTTTCAGGGATAGAATTATTGTAGAATAAGCCGAAGTTGCTCTGAATTCGAATGATCTGTTTTGAATGTGGTAACTTGGCCCAGTGTCAGGGTGGAGACGCTAATTACGAAGTTTGGCGCAACAAAATTGAAGAATCTGACAGTCTGATCTTAATGCTATTGGCTCAAAACACCCGTGTCGTTATAGAAAACAAAGTGCCACAATAAAAAGAGAAATAACCCATTAATTAGGCACTAACCACTGAAATCTTCACACTTCAGTTTTTCAGACTCTGATGACGTCACCGTGTGTGTCGGCGTAACAGACACTGCAATGAACATCTCATAAACAAACTGCTGCCTTACACTGACGTCTGTAATCCACTGATGGCCTGAAAAACTTTCAGCGTTGCATCTTCATCTCTCGGTTCTCTAAGGTTGCGGTTTAAGTTTGTGCTAAAGTCAATCTTGCTTTTTTCCCCCTGAGGAACGACTGCACATTAAAGTGTGTGCGTTAAGATTCATTATGTTGAGACATTGGTGCATATTGTGGGCCAACATAAAAAAAACAAAAAAAAACAGCTTGTTTAGTTTCTACTTTCAAAAATACTTTTCAGATCAATACACAGACGGGTTTCTGACATGAGTGCAATATGGCTAAGGCTTAATTGAAGTTTCAGGAGTGTGAATGGAGGCAATTACTGAAGATCTGCTACAGACGTAGTGTTGTTTTTCCCATGGAGTCCCAGGTGATTTGCTTTAGCGTGCACTCGCTTCACCTCTGTATTCGCTCCGATAAGCCAATAACGCTGGATAAGAGGTCAGACATATGGAAAACATGGCCTAATGTGTACTTGATGAGACTAAGTGTGACACTTTTCAACTCCCTGTTGAGCATGGAATGATTTTTTTCTTGGCACTTTCCAGACGTGCCAGCGGGTGAAGGCAGACTTGATGGAGTCGGAGTGTTTTTTGAGCTCCAAGGCCCTGAAACGATGTTCCAACTGTCAGCATCAGTCCGGGCATGGCTCTAGAGCCACAGCACCACTGAGTCAGTCAAGATACAACTAATGAGGCCACCAGAGAGACAGAAAAAAAGAGTTCGCCTTGTTTGACACAGACACACCAGTCTATTGCCTGTACCTAAGTGAGGCTCAGCCTCCAGGGTCTGTCTGATATAGGTGTCAAGGGTCATCGTTTGCCCTCGTCTGTCGGTATGTTCATCGTTTCTTTCCCACGAGCCCAGAAACTGCCCTGAATATTCCTTTTTTCGGAATTGTGTACAGATTTTCGGAAAACATCACAGCCAACGGAAATTAGCGGCTGTAGCCATCAGTGAAGCGTCGCTGCTACGATAGAGCGCATCAGAGCACACTCACTTACTGAGTCTTGTCTTGACTAAAGCGCACACTTGACAACATTACCCAGCGGCTTTGGTTAGCACAGCAGAAGGATAAATGACAGCTTGACTGCTTTTTAGGAGAGCTCAGGACTCTAGCTGGTAACGAAAACCAGCAGTGGTGCGAGCTAGCAACACAGAGTTAAAGGAAACACGCTCAATAAGAGACTACAGTTAAATGTTTCATAGCGCGTATTTCACTTTCGCGATAACTAGCAAGTAGTGCTGTATAACTGTCTCAAAAGAGACAAAAAATTGCTCGAAAGAGAAAGAAAACCACACCCAAACTTGTGACATCATAAGAGAGAGAATTTAAAATAAATGGACGATGGTTTACATGACAGATTTCATATTTCACAAATAATAACATGAATACAGTATGTTTGTTTCTTTCGTCAGAAGGTGCTGGACATTTTCACCAAAACCAAAAGGAACTATGCAATTGTAGCATTAGCAAATATTAAAGTCCCCATGAAACGGCTTCTTAGCTATGATTAGATTCCGTAATTTAGCGTATTTCCTTCTGAAACAGGAAGTCATGAGAAGAGTGACGTTGTGTTTAACTGCTTGACTGACTTACACAACAGTAAGTCCAATTTTAAACAAGCCCGACAGTAGCTTAGCGAGTTAGCTAAACATAGACACAGCAAACAATTTAATGTGAGCCTTTTAATGACTCTTACTGACGGATATGTTCCAGCATGGAAGAACCCCAAGTTGGTAAATCACCTCCGAAATGCGTCTGTCACATGAGCGCCACCTAGTACAAACTCCTCCCTCTGCAAAACGATTAAAGGCCAACTATTTGTTCCCGAACAGAAGGGAACGGTGTACAGGCAAACACGCAGATAAAAACACGCCGAAGAACCATCTTGCTGACGAGCAGCTATTGTACAGTAAGACACGCCTCCGGGGGCGGGGCATGTAGTCTGTATGGCTCAAGAGAGACCCGTTTGAACAAATATGAATCAGAAGTTTTTGATTGTTTTTCCAGAATTGATAAACTATTAAAAGAAAACTATAATGTCTGCATACGTTTTTTTTTGCATTTATTTCAAGATCGAGTATTGTGTCAGCGTCGATAAAGCTAAGAGACAGGTATATACATCTCTATATTTTATTTAAAGTAAAGTGAAGTGATGCACTTGTATCGATTCATATAATGAAGTCACAGTTGCATGCAGTTAGAGAAAACAGAGGGATTTGTCTGCTCTAGCTGGAGAGGGTTGAATAGGATTACAATAACTGAGGTAGTCTGGTACGTTTCAGGAGGAAATGAACCCAACACAAAGGACGTGGATTCAGAGAAGTGTGATTTTAAGACCATGGCTGGAACCCAGCAGTGGATTAACTAGCTATTTGACCTTTATGCAAAATCTGTGATGCATCCACTCAACCCCTGTGTCTCAAGATTAAGCATTTGAATGGGCTCTAAGGTCAAGATATCTATTGTGTGCACGCCAGGCTTGAGCCCAAGTCTACAGGGAGGTAGCAGGTTCACACAAACACAAGTCGATTCTCCCCGAGACATTTTCCGAGCCCGTTCTCTAAGGATCCCGCTAGTGGGAAAAAAACCCTCCAGCGCCTTTCCTCCGCCAAATTGAGTTCAAGTAAAGTGTATCTCATTCTGAATGACACACAGATGGAACCGCAACAACAGCTTAGAAGGTAATACAGAGTCTGAAGCCAGGTTCATGCTGAAGCCAAATTCCTCTCATACTTTGTGTTATCATGAGTTATACTCCCTGACTGAAAAACGTGGTGCAAAAGCTCGGGCGTTCCACAGATCAGCAATTACAGACAGTGTAAATTCACTGCCCGAAAGCTTCAGTGAGCTCGACTGTTCTGTTCCCATTCTTACTCGTGTTAGAATTGTGCTATAAACAGGTTGCCTTCTGTCCAAGGCTTACATCGAGGAAGAGCTCGGAGAAACACCAAGCAGTGAAAGTGTGTGGGTTCTCTTAAAGCAAACCGACTATAATGAAACCATGCATGACATTTGGGTTCTAATGAGGTATAATGAATACTGATCAGGGTTTTTAATACCTTTTTAAGAGCATTAGTGAGGTCAGGTGCTGATGTTGGGATGTCGAGGAGGCTCCAGTTCCTGATCATATCAAAGGTGTTCAGTGGGGTTGAGGTCAGGGAACTGTGCAGAACACTCGACACATTTCTTCCACTCCAACCTTAACACCCCATGCAGCTGGATTTAGCACAGGGGCATTGTCATGCTGGAAAGGTTTTGGGCCTGTTAGTTCCACTGAAGGGAAACTGTAACGCTGCAGCACACAGAGACGCTCTGTACAAGGGTGGGCTTCAAACTTTGTGGCAACAGTTTGGAGAAAAACCACATATGGGCGTGACAGTCAGGGGTGCACAAACTTTTGGTCCTATAGTGTAGTCTTGGTTAGTTTTTTTTTTTTTTGCACGCATACCTCAACCTAGAATTGTGGTGAAAGTGAAAAGGAGAAAATTGCGTTCCTTTCCAACTGAGCTTGAATTTCTCCATTTTCTTCTCATCTCCTTTTGGGGGGAAAACAGCATGAAATGTTACGTGACCCAATGCTAAGTATGTAAGTGTGTTGAAAAAACATAATAGAAACGTAGGAGTGGAGAAAAACCAAAAAAAAATAGTAAATTTTTAATTCTCAAAGATATTATTGAGTGTCCGGAAATGAATTCTAAAGCTCAGGTTAATGCCTAATGGTTAAAAAGCAACACGTTTAATACCTTACATTTCAATAATCTATTTTAATGGCTAAATGATTTAAGACCTGGGAGGGATTTAATTGCATGAATGTGTTAGCATAATTTCTAACTAGCCTTGACAAACTGTCAGATGTCTTAGCCATTTACCATCAGGTGGAATTCTTTCTAGCAACATTATCAAACAGCTTTAATTATACAAGTCAGAATAAAATTTGGTGCAAAACTGTCATTACACATTGAGATTCCAGAGAAACCCAAGACGCTTAATGAATCTGGACTCGAGCCACACTTGTAAACAATAAGGTGTGCTTAATGCTTGGCACTCAGCCAAAAAATATGAGGTCAGCTTTCAGTAAAACGGAATGAGGAGGCTATTTATGTACTACCTGCTGCCGTTCTGCCCAGTTTCTGCTCGTTGAACGACTCTAAATAGAGCTTCCAAAGTGCCCCGCCCAACTGAATTCTACGACTCCGTTTCTGTCCAGAAGAACTGATAGAAAGATCTCGCAAACAACGTACTGTAGTGTCAATAAGTCGTGATATCACAAGCCCAAAAGCAGTGCATTTCATGACGTGAAAATTATCTATCGACTAAATGCCAGTGGTCCGTAAATCCCGCGAAGAATTTTGGGGCGTGATTTAAAATCGCGGACAGCTACAAGTAATAGCTGGGCGTGACAAATCGTTCCGTACTATGAAAAAGATAAGTGGAGGGGGTTGGAAAAACAAAACTGAAAAAAGAAAGCATTGATTTTTTCCCCCGATTGCTTTCTGTTGTGGTCCACATACATTTGATGTAGCAGAAGAAGAGGCCGGGGATGAGAGAAAGGTTGAGGGAGAGATTTGTAAATTCCAGGTCGAAGATCAAGCATGAGCCGACAGGTGCCAGAGCTTTAATGGGAATCAGAAGGAAAATTGTATTAGCGCAATAATCGTCCTTGAGGGGGGTTTTCTGCTGCTGTTCATCCCATCATTTCTGGCGCCCAGAGACCAGATTTACACACCCCGGCAAATAAAAGTGACGTAATCTCAGTGCTGAATGTATATCGTTCAGGGATTATGACAGCACCCGTAGCAAATCGGCTCTGTGGAAGCCTGATGAAAATGGACGGTCTGCGCAATGAGACGTTGCACCTTGCAATAACTATAGAAGCAAAGTTTGGTCACATTGACTTTGTTGTGCTGATGTTTACGTATAAATCAAAACTATGCACTAGATGCCTGACAAGCACACGTTTACTGGAATTACTGGAACGCTCTTTATGTCATTTATCGATTTTTGACTGTTTGTCGTTGTGGAGTGGCTGTAGCACAAGCGAAAGGTCAGGCATTTTTAGAGAAATTAAAATAAACCCAGATGACCTAGATTTACTTCCTAGTTCCAGAGATTGATCCTCATTTAGGCTACTGTATGCACGTTCTCCTCATAACCACGTGGGTTTCCTACAGGTGTGTGTGTGTATCTGTTTTATTCCAAAAGCGTGCTTGGTTATTTAGTGAGTGAGAGTGTGTCACTGAAACCCAGGTATTCACAATCTAACACTGAAGGGTTACCATGGTCAATGTTTGAAAGAAACACGATTTCTTTTCATTGTCTTAACTAACTTCTCTAAAGTAAACAGAGACTTGACTCAAAATGAAGAAATGCGGAAGAGCTGGATGTTTATTGTTACCTAGCAACAATAAGCGCTTGAGAAAAGCTCTCTGAAATGAGTTTGTGAAAACCATTTGGTGGACACAGACCCTTAGTCGATTTTATGGGACTTTGATCATGCAAATCACCTGCATCTAGTTGACGCCTGTGGGATTGCCTGATTTTTGTTTTCTTTTGAGTCTAAACATCCAAGGGCTTTAAATGCAAGCGCTTTCATTTATACCAGAAAATAAGTTTGGGGTAGAAAATGCGAACTGAATACGGAAAGAGTGGTTTCTTCTTTGCTGTCGAATGTAATATAAAATAAATATAAATTTAAGATGGTTGGAATTGAAATAAATATAAGTACTTAGGAGTCTAGTCATTACATTAATCACAAATTTGCTTAATGTGAACAATATACAGTAGCTTCCACCATCACTACTATATTAGGCTATATAATAGCACTTGATCCAGCACAGCCTTTTATTATTATTGTTATTATTATTATTATTATTATTATTATTATTATCATTTTGCTATTCTGAAAATATTGCTCAACTTATTAATGAAGCCACCAGATATTAAATCGAGGTTGTGAATTTGTAATGTATGCACAGGATATGCGTTATTTCATCACGCTTGTCAAATTAATGTTATTATTGCTTTTGATCATCCTTGCTTGCGATTATTCCTAATGCACTTAGTCGGCCATGTTTCCCAAAATACGAACAAAGTCGTCATCCCGACTCCCACTGCATTTCTCAGGTAGAGCAAATCTGGATCTGAGCTCTGTTCTAACAGCAGGCGTAATATTGATTGCGAACATTTACAATTTTGTCATACACTGACCTGAGTTATTGCTTATAGCCTATAAACTGGACATTTATAACTGCACGACTGCTATTAATTACGTCTGCCATACCACATTATCCATAATGCCCTTGTCCATAATGGCCATATATATTTGAGAACTCACTACAAAGACTCCTCAGCAGGTAGTCTTTCACACACGTTCCTTTCAAGTGTGCAGCCACTGAGTCTTATCACCATCATGAGTTAGAAGATTGGACCTAATCATTCTTACGAGGATGGACCTTTTATGCATACTAAAGCGTGGGCATTAAAGATTCACGGTGCTGATTAAAGTTAAGCCCTGCTCACCCAGCACAAAGACCTTTCTGTACAAATGTTACTTACGGATCCTGCAGCATCACATCCGAGCGTCAAGAGAATAAACTCTTCTTGGCAGATTAGAAAAACACATTGTGTATAATTTGGCAGGCATGGATATTTTAGCTTTGGCTGAAGTATCGTGTTCATGCTGAGGTTTATCGTGTCTTTGTGGTGTCCTGCAACGGACTGTCGTCCCAACCAGGATTTTTTCGCTCCCAGTCTTCCCGGAATGGGATTATTCACAACTCGGTCTACGCTGTCAATCACGATGGAACTAGCCAATCATCGGCGTCTGTGAGTTTGTGTACTGTAACGGGACGAAGGCGGGTAACGCTTTTCTCAGAGTGTCTTACTCTGCCTTGTAATGCAGCATGAGCAACAGCTTGAAAAGATGCGGCTGACTCGACTTCATGTATCTCAGAGGAAGCATGTGTTAGCCTTCATCCTCCCCAGTTGACTGGTGGGACGGAACTGGCAAACAAACACCCAGTTTGGGAACAAAACTGGGGAAAAGCCTTGGGCAGATTAAAAAAAAGGGGGAAAAAAAGAAAAATTCTCTTTACATCCACTTAAGGCTAAAATCTGAATACAGATACGGATAGTGTTATTGCATTACAGCCTTACTCAAGAATGAATGAATAAATGCTAATGGAAAGAGTAAAATTCGATTTTGATGAGAAAAAGGAACTAAAATGCGAAGGCAACGATGTTCATTGGCGCGAGACTGTTAGAAGAAGTTTGTCAGTTATTATGACTTTGTTATTATTTGGAATGTCTAATGATGCACATTTTCCTGAATTAAAAACAGCTTTCATGCATTTGCACACCCAAACCTGTTACAACACTATAAGCACTGTGCCAGTGTTTTCCAGAGTGTGTTGGCGGTGGCCCCCTGGTGGGCAAGTGAAAGGTCACTTACAATAAATAAATGAAAGTGGTTAATTTTTAATTTTATAACCCTTCCATCTATTGTCTATACGACTCCTCTGTCAGCAGCGCGGAGAAGCTGGGGCCAATCCCAGCTGACTTGGGACGAGGGGCGGGGTTACACCCTTGGCAGGTCGCCGAACTCTTGCAGAACTAACACCGAAATGAACAACCATTCACACTCACATTCACACCTACGGGCAATTTAGAGTAGCCAGTTGACTTGATCTTCGTGTCTTTCAGCTGTGGGAGAAAACCTGCGCAGGCACAGGGAGAACATGCAGACAGCACATTATTTGGGATAAGTTTGGGATTGACTGCACGATGAAATCTGTTGAATAGCATGTTATCTACTTTTTCGTTTTTTTAAGAACGCTTATGTGATTCTTCAGCGATGTAATTGATGAAACACTGCACACAGAATACAGGACTGAATAACAGAACAGCTGTCATGGGACTCGAACTCATAACTCATAGCCCAGTTTTACGCGTCATGAGCCGATGGTGCAAAACTATGTGAAAAACGGTGATGGCAGCTATCCTGAGAGATAACCTGGCACCGGGCACACAAGGACCTTGGTGAGACTTTTAGCGGGGAAAAAAAAAAAAGACCACTAGCATCAGTTCCGTCATGGCGTGTTCAACAAGAACGGGTTCGAACTCCATGCATGCAAATCAGATCCCCGGCTCCCAATTCTGTCGCAAAGTTTGACTAAGAAAGTTTCAACACATCCACATTCACAGAAAATGATTCCCTCGATGCAGATAAATATACAAATCTTCTCCCTAATTCCCTCATAACTCATAATCAGCATCAACTCCGGTTTGTCAAACCTTCCACAGGTACCGATGGAGGTTTTTTTCCGTAGTAGTCAGTATAGTAATGTTTTGTCAGCAAAATAATTACATATCAGTCTCGCACAGAGTGATTAAAGTTATCATATGAAAATGCAGGCATGCTTTAGCCCTTTGCTGTGTAATTCGCTGCCTTTAATGGCCGTTCAGGAGCAAAGGCTGTCTTTCTGTCTTTCACTCCAATCAAGCATTGATTGTCCTGAAGTGTGATGCAGCGTAATTACAAGAACATTTTGAGAGGCTGGGTGGAATACTGTAGTGCTCCGTTTGTGCAGATTATGGAGTATAGGATGTCTCATAGAGTGAAAATGATGGGTAAACAGACAGAGAAATCAGATGGGTAGAACTGCGGGAAATGTTTTGGAAAAGTCACGTAACTAGGTCATGAAGTGGTGGAATGATAACCTGACTTTTTACTTTGCCTCCAGAATTGTTTAACTGAATGTGCTAATATTCTTGACATATATCATCACCCATGAGTTAAATCAGGTGGGAACACAAGGTAGATGCACTCTTTCACCTTTGGTTGTTTTTTTTTTTTTTTGGAGAACTAAGCTTCGGTTTTAATCATTTTCTTGAAAATGTGAACAGTTTTTAAAGCAAATCTTTTACCTGAATTCCATTAACTTAGTCATTTTGCCTTTACAGTAAAGGTCAAAGCATAACAAACACCGTTCACAAAGCATTTTTAGTTACTCGTTTTCATTTTTTAAAAGCCTTTCAATACACGCCTTGTGGAAAAAATGGGATTCCATTCATCATGCGGCAAATGTTTTTTTTTTTACTTATTTTTTCCATTTGCACATACAGTACGAGTGCGCCAAAGAAATCATTTTAAATAAATAGTCTTGTGCGCTATTGATTTTTTTTCCCCTCGCTTGCAATTTACTGTTTGTTGTTTAAAAAAAAAAAACACATTAAACAATTTAATCGTGCAGAAATGATAGGCTAAATAAAGGCAGGAAAACAAACATTTACACCATTTCAGGTTTTTATGGTGAGTAGATCGGGGCGTAATTATATTCGCAGTTGTGAAGTCGGGAACTGCTGAGTGGCAGTGGCAAGGTGATTATGCAGTAATGTGCAGTGAACATAACAGAAAAAACCTACATAACGGTACATTTTCAATCAAATTCTTTTATCCTTTTTGGAACTGGTCGTTCCATACGACGGACATGTTCTCTATGGATCTGCTGCTCAAAGTTTTCGTGAAAGTGCAAAGCATTGAGCAGCACAAGAAAAACAAGACAGTGTATTAATCACTTTTTAATTTTCATCACCATTAACATTATTTGTAAAGTGATAGATTGAGCTCCGAATTCCAAACGCAACACATAATATAATTAAACAAAGAGATGACAAGTCAAGCGAGGTACGACAAAGACGCTACCATTTGTTTCCACGGTCCATAAATGTTTTATTTTTTCACTAATGTTTTCTCAGAGCTCTTTCAAATAACAGCATGACATTCATGACGCTCGCTTGAAACAAGCTTCTGTCTTCGACATACTGGGACGGCTCCTCGCCGGGTTCTTAGCGATAAGCCCATATTGAGCCGATGACATTTGAAGGTGGATTTGATTTGAGTGATCGAGCACCCTGGCTGTTTACTGAGGCCCGAGTCTTCTGCATTTGCATCATACCTCCCTGGTTGGGAGCAAACATTTATATATAACTTTCTGTGGTGGAAAAGTAAACACAAACAAGCTCAAACTGTCCTAATGAGATTTTCTATATTGTGCGTTTGTGTTCGGTAAATACGTGTTAAATCGGGAAGATGTTAGTGAGTGAAGCCAGTCATGTGGCGGCAGAGCAGCGCATAAAATGAAGCCTAGTTAATGTTCACATCGACCATCATGGGTCGGTTTGAGTAGTTTAGAAAACGCTGAGATTTTTGTGCAAAGCTTTACGCAGAGATTGGATTGGATTGGATTGAAACCTCCAGGTAGTTCTTTCAGGCGGAAATGATGAAAGAGGAGACCATCAGAGCAGAATGACCAGACTGGTTTGAGCTGGTTTTATGATAACTCAAATAACCTCTCTTTACAGCTGTGGTGAGCCGAAAAGCATCTCAACAAAGCAAAACCTTAAAGTTCTGCTCCTGTCACACCAGAATCCGATGCTACAATGGGCACCAAACCGAGATCCTAAAAACATCGTCTGATCTTTTTCCAATACACGTTTTCGCTGATTTTAACACTTGTCTTGCAGTCGTACCCTTTAAACCTCTTTGTCTTGCTGGAAATGACGCACCTGCTAAATATCAGCAGGCTTCAGAATATAGGGCATAAACAAAAAAAAGCTGTGTAATTATAACACGACATCTCTGTGTACTATCAACTCCTGAAATGTATGCTGTCCCCCGAAACCCACATCTACTGTACACACACACACACACTTACACAACTCCTAGTCTCTAAATATTCATCGAGTGACAGCTGACTAGAATACAGACAAGCTTTTTTTTAGCTGCTGTCAATCATCGTTGCTGGCTACGTCCCTCGTCTGAGACACACTGCTCCCCAGACGTCAAGATAGCATTTTGTGTGTGTGTGAGTGTGTGTGAGTGTGTGTGTGTGTGTGTGAGAGAGAGAGAGAGAGAGAGTGTGCAGGAGAGAATGAAGTACACACACAATGAGTGCACAAAAGATGCATGGATGAGATTGATGAGCGAATTGGACATGAGGACAATATGATTAAGTGACAGAGTGTGCTCTTTGTGTGTGTGTGTGTATGTGTGTGTGTTCACATCCCTTCCAGTCCCAGAGCGTTCTTCCGAACCCCCCTGCCCTGCCTCTGCCCTCGCCTCAAACAATCAAGTCCACACACAGAAAGGCCCTTTCATTTCCGAACAGTTCAATAGTTACAGTGCCAAAGCAGATGAGAGCATTTTTCATCTGCTCACTTCTCCCTTCTCCGACACAGGCAGCTCTGTTTCAACGTGCCGGGACCGTCGTCCTGATCTCCATCATTTGCAGCTCACCAAGAACAATCACCCGCTCTCTCTCACTCTATACAGAAAAGCAGCTTTGCATAATGGCAGCACTGTTTTGCGTCTAAAAGAAGGTGTGGGAGGACTGATTGATAAGGTGGCAGGCATTTTGATTAACAAATGCTAATCACAGTTGCTCTCTGCAGAGCCATTTTGGTTGTTTCTATGAAATGGCTCGACTGTGTGTCCGGAAATTAGGTCTTCCTTTCTGAAACTTCACCAACGCACAGGGTAGTACTCATACAGGCCATAACGTACATGACACCGCTTATTCCAGTTGACGTCGGCCGTCAAAATGAGGATTCGCACTGCAAAAAAGGCACTACTAGAAAGAAGCCACATTTTCTTTAATGCAGAAAAAGTATTTTTTCCAAAAAAAACCCAACAAAAAAAAAAGTCCAATGCCAATGAGGTTAGCAAAATTTCCTTAGTAAGAGCTCTTGAAACAGGTATAAAATTCCAGACACTGAATAGAAAATTTGGCTCATTAGAAGCAACTACATTGCAAGTATACTTGCTTAAAATAATTCCTTTAAAAGTACATTTGTCAATGTATCTTATTGTAAAACCCTTATAATGAAATGCTATGTCTTAAAAGAATTGTTTCTACATAAATCCGGCGTATCTTAGTAAGATGACGAAAGATAAAATATTTAAATGGTTGTTTTCCTTATACAAAAAATGCTTGACAAGATTTTCTTTTTTAATTTTTGGGGGACAAAAATATTAGATTCATTTCCTAGGAATAAAGCATTTCTTGAAATGTTTGTTTTTGAAATTTTTACACGTATTTCTCTTCTTTTTATTACTTTTTATTTTTATTACTATTTCTATTCTTTTTATTTTTATTATTTTATTACACCTCCAAACTTAAAGTTAGACTTGATGTACTTTATAAATATTTTCAATATTATAAATATTTATATTATTTTTAAATATAATAATATTATTTACAAATAAATATTAAGCTGTGTAAGTTGATGTCAGTTGTTATGGCAGGTTTATGTAGGTGCCATGTGGAACATGTGCATATTTTCTCTGTGTATTTTTATTTAGCCTTTGATTTTAATTATGAGCTGCCATATTTGCCCTGTTGGATAAATGAGGTTGTATTTAATTCAATGAAAGCCTTAAGCTACGTTCACATTACAAGCCTCATTGTTCAGTTCAGATTTTTTGCTCAGATCAGATTTGCCGATCTTGAGGTTCACATTAAGCTTTATCTAACCGAACACATTGATACGTTTTTGCTGGACTCAAGTTAACTCCATTTTAGGGAAGTTAACCCTAAAATCGTAACTTTAAAGCGCCGTGCTGGCTGATGATGACGCATGAAAGAAAAAGACTCATGAATTCCCATCTGAGCTTCTCATGCAGGTCACACGACCACGAATCGGATACGTATCGGATTTAGGACTATAAATATGAAAGTGACTCAAATCTGATTTGAAAAGATCTCATTTCCGTGACACAGCACAGCCCGGAAAAGATCAGATCTGTGTCAAAAAAATCAGATTCGAGTCACTTCAGCATGGTAATGAGAACGTAGCATTAAATAACGTGTCCAGCCTTAGACAAGGCATAGAGACCTCAACATGTGCTATAACTTGACTTTGTTTACTGTTTCCAGATTGCCCGTTTGTGATAAATACTTTTCCAATACATTCTTGTCTTGTCCATTTCATGTGTTCAGTTCAGTTTCCTGTGGAGATGAGAAACACATCACCATATCTTCCATATATTTTGCCCAATGTCTACTGCTTTAAAATGTCAGCTCAAAGCTCTCACAGGACCTAATAACTTCTTTATGCCGAATCAATACTCTGATGCCTAACCATCTTGTGAGATTTTGTGGTTATGAAACGTTCTGTGGATTTGCTCTCTCAGTTCAGCCTGCTTTACGAAATATGGGTCATGATGTGATTTCACTCCTTAAAGCAGCCCTGCGTTCATATTAGCGACAGACAAGCCGCTTGTCTCGCTTGAGTTTTCAGTTTTTTTTAATATTGCGAGCGAGGCACGAGCGCTGCAGGTGTTTAGCATCCATCCAGTGTTTTATGTTCTGATGGTAATAATCAAAATGCAGCCTACAGCACATGATTTAATACTAAGAAGAAAAAAAAGCATGAAATTAGCCTTGTCAGCAGATTAGCAGCACAAATTCACTTCCCTAGCTATGTACACTCACCGGAGGCACCATCATATGCCTGTACATCTTCTCCTAACTACTTAAATACATGGTAAATAATGCACTAATCAGTTTGTTAATGCAGATTGCTTTACTTACATCTTCTGTCCCAGGTGTCATATTAGCTGTTAGCAGCACAAGCTAACTATACTAGCTACAAACTCTTCCGGAGACACAAAAGGTCTCTGCTTCTTCCTTCCAAGCTTTTATTTTTGTCATAACTTCCTTATACATATTTAATTAGAGATTGAATATACAGTTTGACAGGACAAGATGAAACCTCGGTTATGACAGTAGTCTATTTTTCTTTCATTTTTTCAAGCCATGCTGAAAACAGGGACTAATCGCAGGTAGGAACTAAAGTCGATTGGTCCGAGGAATCATTCACGCCAATTGCTTTGATTTGCCGCTTTATTACGTCATGCCTAGTTTAGATAAAGTTGAGAAAATTGTCTCGCTTGCCACATTGTCATATTTTCGCACGGTGCCGAAACCGTGGCTCCGTGTCGCAGGTGTACACAGAGCATGATGTGTAGCTTTTGCTTTGTCACATACTGTGAATTTTCAAGGCAGTGTTTCAAATCCAGTAACGAGATGGCGGCCATTTTGTACTTTACATTTACATTTACAGCATTTGGCAGACGCCCTTATCCAGAGCGACTTACATAAGTGCTTTGAAGTCTCCATCAGTAAATATATTCTGATACTGGCTCACTAGGACCTGGGCTAAGAATACTATCACACTAAAAACTGTTGGCAAGTAATACAGAAAGATTTTTTTTTTTAAAGTGAAGAATAAGTAAGTGCTAGTCCAAGAACTTCAGAAAGAGGTAGGTCTTTAGTCGTCATTTGAAGACACCCAGTGACTCAGCTGTTCGGACATCTAGGGGAAGTTCATTCCACCACCTAGGTGCCAATTCTGCCATCTTGGTATTTTGTAGCTTAAAGAAAAATCCATATGTTCAAGTCTACACCTCTTGGCAGAGGCAGCCAGATTCTGCACTTGAATGTCATGGAGTCACTCTGCAGAATTCTTGATGCCAACTGAACTGTGAATATGGAACTTTGTGTATTATGTTCTTTCACTTTCCCCTTTACAACCAGGCTTTAAGAAGACCTGAAAAACCTGCAGGAAGTGAAACAGCATGGATGCTTCTTCCTATTCCTGATTCATTTGCCCAGACCCTGCAGAGAGAGGGGCTATTGTTCAGGAGCTGCTTCATGCCTTTCGAAAAGCAAGCACCTGAAAAAGAACTAAACTATAAAAAGGAAGTAAATCTAGCGAGCAATCTAGAGCATCGCAGATTTACGTTACTGTGTGAGATAAAGGTGTAATTGCATAACGTGTGCATCTACCGCATTATGAAGGACTTCTGAAATAGTGTTATGCAAACCACGTCGTTTAGAAAAATGCTAAAACGAAGGACAGAAAAAGTAGACCAATACCGTGGATTCAGACTGAATTTCATAAAGCGCTGGAATTATTTGGATGCAGTTCAGGTTTGTGAAAAGACACGTTCGTAATATTTCAGCGCTTTATAATAAATTTAATAGAATAAGCAGCTCATTTTATTCTCTCCTCCAACAAGGTTACATGGAAATTATGTCCTTCTTCAAATCCTAACTCCACGTTCAGACTCAAACATATTGTGTGACAAAGAAAGCGCAGATACGAGAAAATGAAATGGATTATTTTTGTATAACAGCGGTGTTGTTACTCCTCTCACACCACAGCGATTTGCCAACGATTACAATTTTTCAAATGATTAATTATTAAGACCACATCATGATTTTTAACTGTTACTTAAACAATTACATAAACTTCTTCCCCTTTTCCAAAGCGCTGAAACTGGTGACTCCTTCCATCAATGCGCCATATACCCGTAATTAATGATTGCGCAATCACACTATCGGTATCCGATGCGTTTGTTATTATTTTTATTCTTATTCAGAACAATTTTTTGTCCCACTTCTTCTCCTGCAGCTTGACATATTGACCCCAAACTAACTTAAACTCATCCAAGCTGTCCAGGAATAGTGTGCTTATACAGTATATATGCAGCTTTCGGAAAGACACACCCGTGTTCTCATTTTTGCCATTTTTCTATCTTTTGTTTTTTGCCCCATTGAAATGAATGGAGTTTCAGAATCAAAGTCTTCCTGCTCATTCACACTTCATCAGAGAGCCATCAAACTTCATATGACACATCAGGACAACTCACCTGACACATATATAAAAATCAGCTAACACCTGCACTCATCTTTTTTGTCGCCTTTTCATCCATCCCTTTTTCTCCCATTGACTTCAATGCATTTTTGTCCCCATTGAAATGAAAGGGGTTTTGGACTCAAAGTCTTCCTACTCGGTCACACGGTTTTGCATTTTCTTGCAGAAATGCATCTCTAGTTATACATCTTCTCTTTTATTAAATAAAATTATTAGCCTTGGATTATGTTGAGTGTTCGCCATACGCATCTCCATGAATGCACTGTTGCAATAGAAACAATCATGGTTTAGAATGACAGCATTAATAAAACCTTCTATAAATACTACCTGAACCGTGCTGTTATAGAAAATGAATCCACACCTGATGCACCTGATCTGATTCCAGAGTTAGGCCATGATGTGGTATAAATTTTTAGTTTTCAACTAATTCTGCAAATAGAATTATATTCCTGACAATATTGTATTTTAATATAAACCTGGATAATGTTTACTTTGTATACGTTTTCTTATTTTCACTGTACTGTAAGCAGAAGTTCAGTTTTGGGAAAGCACTGAGGTCCTTCTAAACTTCATTAGCCAATACGCCAATACAGAGAATTCCCTGTGTAAATCACACACACACACACACACACACACACACACACACACACACACACACACACACACGTCTATCTTACTTTCCTTGTGAGGACCTTCATTAATTATTAATTTATTATTAATTAATTATTACTTATTAATAATTATAATATTAATTATTAATGTTATACCTGCATCTAAACCCAAACCTAACCTCAGAAATGAAAAGGAAACATTTACATCATTTGGCAGATGCCCTTATCCAGAGCGACTTACATATGTCTCATTTATACAACTGAGCAGTTGAAGGTTAAGGGCCTTGCTCAAAGGCTTGGCAGGGCTGGGATTTGAAATCATGACCTTCTGATCACTAGTCCAACAACTTAACCACTGAGCTACCACTGCCCTTTTTGACTCTTTTTATTTTAATAAATAAAAAACACTTTTCTCATGAGAATCATCCAAATGTTCTCACAAGACCAAAATTGTCAGATCTTTCTATCCTTTTGTGGACACTTGGTCCTCATAAGGGTGTAAAACCATGTGCACACACACACAGACACACACACACACACTTGTACTTCTGTCTTTGTGAGGACTCTCATTGGACTCTCATAATGCATTCCCAGCCCCTTACCCCAACCTTTACCATCAGAACTAAATCCCTAACTCCAACTCTAACTCCAACCCTGACCCTAACTCTGACCCTGACTCTGACCTAAACCTGATTCTAACCTGAACACTAAAACCAAGTCTTAACCCTCAAACAGCCCTTTGAAAGAGTGAGGACCAGCCAAAAAGCCCCCAATTTCCAAAAATGTCCTCACTCTGTAGGTTAAATAGTATTTTGGTCCTCAATATGTAGTGAGTACAAACACACACACACACACACACACACACATATTTGTCTTACTGAGGACCTTCTTTAATGATCAGTTACACCTAACCCAAATCTAACTTAATTCTCAAAATACTATGGTTTTATTCACAAAATATTGCAACTTATCTTGTATTACCAGATACTACTTATTTCTCAAAATATCATCACACACACACACACACACACACACACACACACACACACACACACACACACACACAGCATATACCAGGTGCTGGTAATGTTGTACCTTAAAATGGCATCCAGTGATTACTAGTATTTATCAGCTGGATGACTTCACACTTCCGTGAGGAGAAAAATAAAAAGGAAACGCTCGGCAGGAAAAAAGGCTTTGTGGCCATTTTCCTCTGCAGGGATTTTTTTCTCAGTACCTTTTATTCAAACAACTCATAAAAACACACATGCGCTCACACACGCACACACACACACACACACACACACACACACACACACACATATATGTAGACAGGGGTCACCAAAAGATCATCTCCCTCCCCTTCCTCGCTTCTCCACATGTGTGCCCTATATATAAATCCGACCGGGCAACAGGGGGTTGTAACTCAGACTGTAGCAGATTGGTGCAGAATTCAGCCACTGCTCTTTTTTCCTCTCTTTTTTCTTCCTTCCTTTCTTTCCCTTTCTCTCTCACATGGTAGCAAAGCTCGATCGCGTCCATGTGCAAATAACGGCCGGCGTGCGTAGAGTCCAGGGAATTCCTCCAGGCACGGGGCAGGGACTTGGCCAGCCTGTCTGTTATTGGAAAAGTTGGAGAGGGGGGGTTTAAAGTGACTGCATGGAAAGAGAAAGAGTGTGAAAGAGAGAGAGAGGGAGAGAGAGAGAAAAAGTGTGAGAGAGCGAGGCCTCATGCTGCGATTTAGAGGAGAGAATCTTGAATGATCTATCTGACACACCCTGACCGTCTGGACGTTCGGACTGGAGACTACAGTAGAACAGGATGGTAAGTACCTGGATCCTGGGCTTGACTTTTTTATTGCTGTTTTTTTGTAGGAATGTCTAGGTAGACAGGAAGTCGACACAACTACCTCACTGTCTTGGCTGGGAAAAAATATTTTTTTATTTTTTCTATCTTGTTCTAGTAGCTGTATTTTGGATTTCTCTTCCTGAGTGCTTAGTTTATTTTAAGTCTGAGTCATGATCTTGGAGGAGGATCTTGAAATGATATTTCTTTAAAGCCAAAAGTTCTGACAAAAGGCTCTGTCCCCTCCTCCACTTCATGTCGTTTTGCTTTCTTTTCAGACGCTTCTGTTGCCTCATGTTGCTCTGCATTTGGTTGCAATTACTCTGGCCCTTTGGCGGCTGTGTTGCTATAAATAATTAAAAACAGAGCTTGCTGAGGACGGATTACGTTGACTGTTTGCTGGTGATCTGCCTTCTGTGAAAAACTATTGGGCGCCACACGACATTCAAGCCGTGATATTTCAATGATTAGCGCATTAACTTTGGATAGGAAAGGAGAGTAAGAGGACGTCCGAGGACTCGGGTTTCTGTCTGTGGCTACTGAGTCAGAAGTCCATGTCTCCACCCTGCACACATAAATACAGCCTTGGATTTATTTCCAGGGCCGTTCAATTTTACCCATGCTGAAGTTAAGAAAACTTCTCAAACTACATCCACAAAGAAACAAGTCCACACACACTTCTCACTTCCTTTTTATCATGTTCTCCACTCAGTGTCCAGATTCCTGAGGTTATACACTATTTATTTTACCTTCTTCATGCATTTCCTAAAGTTCTATTCTTTTTTCTTGTCTGAGGCTTGTTTTCACTTGGCATGTGTGAGGTTTTCTAGCAGAATATAGAGGTAGCAAACTTTGTACCTTTTTGTGAGTAATAACAAATGACTTCAGAATCACAGCTCTTCCTCATATGTTTAAACCAGACTTACTGGGGTAAGTCCTACTTGGGTCAGTCTTACTGTGGGACGGGGGTATAAACATCTTAATTAATCAAGTACAACAACAACACCAACAATAATAATAATAATATTATTAATAAGAAGAAGAAGAGGAAGAAGAAATGTCAGGTGATACTCTTTTTCTGACCCAAAGAACTACCAGATTTAAGTAAATATGAAATTAATTGAAGTAAGAGCATCAAAGAAAGAAAAAACTATAAGCTATACACACACACACATACACATATATACACTACTGGTCAAAAGTTTGGGGTCACCTTCTAATTCAATTATTTCTTTATTTTTCTCTTTAAAAGAGACTGGATAATGATGGACTGTTGTTTCTCTTTACTTAGTTGAGCGGTTGTTGACATAAAAGGTTAT
>JAQQZX010000011.1:1155705-1174381 GCA_030068355.1 Notoglanidium maculatum | reverse complement strand
CCGCCTCTCGCCCCAAGATGCTGGGATTGGCTCCAGCTTCCCCGCGACCCAGACGGATAAAGCGCTATAGATAATGAATATTACAACTTTTCTCTGATATATTATGACTTTCTTCTGGTGTTTAAAAGCTACTGAATTGTTTTTTTAACCGTTATAACATGTTCGTGTAACCATATATAGGTTAATGCTGACAGACTGGGAATTCTGAGCAGAATGCCATCCCATTGCACTTTTCCGTATCAGAGCTCAGGTTCTTCTGAGTTCTGAGTACAGCAGTTTGTATTTTCGAGCATGACATGAGCCGTCGGAGATATCCCTCTGATGTTATTGATTTTTTTTTTCTTTCGTATTCTCCTTTGCAGATGACCCAAGAACAGTTCACTCATAGGAACAATGTCCAGAGCACCGAGAAACCTCACGTGTACAAAGTGGGCATCTATGGCTGGCGGAAACGTTGCCTTTACTTCTTCGTCCTCCTCCTCATGATCCTTATCCTGGTCAACCTCGCTCTCACCATCTGGATCCTCAAGGTCATGAACTTCACCATAGTGAGTATCCGTTTCACTTTGGACTTTGCAGATTGTTTGGCTCATCCGGTGGTCTGAGGGAAGTGTAATGATGGGTGCTCACGCCGCAGGGGTTCTCCAGTCATGGCTCTTTAATTACAAGCCATGGCTGAGCAGAACGCTGCTTTCATTTGGCTCACAGTGGTTGATTTGTTCCCCGAGTTAACATCTTGCTTTGCCACCCTCGGTGCTGTTACTGATCTTTTGAAGCTACTGGTTCTGTGCGCTGGGTCGGTCATTAAACCGGGGATTTTCATCTTTAGTATTTAAGGGTTTAATATTGAAGACAAGGGATAAAATAAACCTCTAATCATTATATAATGGTATTGCATGTATCGGTCTAGTGTTACTGTTTGTGTGATATTCATTTCAGTCATACAATAAACAAGTCAACTTTCTCTCGTCTCTGACTGTGTAATTGGATATGCGGCAGAAACCAGGAAGATTTTTTTTTTTAATACAAAATGCGCTTTAAACATGGGAATAAGCTCTGAACATGGAAGCTGTGATGGACAGTAGTCTTATTTGGAGGACATATTATCAGAAGGTACAATGTGACAAACGCTTGGGGTGGTGTCGTATTTATGTTTCATTACTCCATGTATGTTGAAATACTGCATGAAGGGTAGTAGGTGCACAGGGGATCTGTGGAGATCCAGGCTACGCAATAGACAGATGCAGATGAGCAGCTGGAGGGGATTTTTTAGATTTATGTCACTTAAAATTATCCACTGGCACTTTGGGCATAGAGGTGCGTCTCAAGGCCAGGGAAGGGATGAAATATTTAACGTCCTTCATGTCAGGAGTTTATGAAATATCAGCAATGTGCAGGAACAGACATCATAAGTATTTGTGCAGAAGCAGAAGCCTGGATATATTTCCTTCCTTTCTTCCTGACCATGATGGAATACTTACACTCGGCCTTGGCATCAACATAATGCAGCAGTTTATCATCTCGGTATCTCGACACACAAACTTGGCAGTGTGTACTACTTATTCACGTTTGATTCAGAGGTTGAAGATTTCTTTTTTCTATATATACATATTCTATCGATTTTATGCATTTCGGACAATTATGAGCTCAGCAGGTTGAAGTTGACGCTAGATGCAAGGTTATAAGGCTTCTCCTCCGTCATCGGCCTCAGTGAGATCCAGTGAGCTTGTTAGAAAGCAGTCAAACACTTTTTTTCAGCAGCATCCACGTTATTTGCTCACCTGTTCACCATACAAACAGGTGAAATGGCTACAAATAACTACAGCTATAGTCAAGACCACAATATCAAGTGCAAGACAATGAATATCCATGCCGAGTCAAGATGAGACCGAGTCAAGATCAAGTCCAATAAAAGTGAGACCGAGTCAATATTGAAACCGAAAAGCACCGAAATTCTTTCAAGGCCAAAACCTTAACTTCGGCCGAATGTCTTCGGCCAAAGATTATGCAGAATAAAACAAAATAGACAACACAAACATTATTTTTACAGTCTCTCGCTTTATTTAGCGAGGCCAATAACCAAAAGACCCGAGACAAATACAAGTCAATACAGGAACTGGCTCGAGACCTTACAGCGCTACTTCATTCATGAAGCATAACAAAAGTTCTTTTGTTTACAAAAGACATTTTTAGTACACCAGTGATTCCCAAACTGAGGCATGCTGAAAGGCCCAACCCCAGCTGGTCCAAATCTTAACTTTAATGACCTAAAAATATTGATTTAATTTCATTTTTGACGTTACGAGTTGTGATCAGAAAGTTCCGGGACTGGTTCCTGTAGCAAATGATCATGCGTGTGCAGCACTAACAACATCAGGACCTGTGTTACACACGTTTTTGTGACAACATGCACGTCCACGTTTGTGATATTTGCGATCAGCACCAAAGACCCACGAAATGCTTCAGCAAGCCTACGGCAATGAAGCCATCAGCAGGACGAGGTGTTTTGAGTGGCATTCGCGCTTCAAGGGGGACCGAGACATCACTGGAAGAGGTTCTTGATGCACCTATGCCATTTAAAACACTTTGACTGCACTCACGCCTGACGTTCCAAGACTGTGCCAATCCAAACAGGCTTCTCCGTCTCACTGAATCGCTATGTGTATAATTATTAGTAGCAGCAGCAGCAGTCACAGCCGAGGTGGCTCTTTCATTGTTACATTGAAGGTATCTGCAGTGCAAAGTGGTACGTGGGTAATTCGGTTTGGTAAATTATGCTACATGATCTGCATGAACCTCTGAAGTATTAAAGGTCCATAATTTATCAAAGTATTTAAAGTGGCAGTGCATAATTTGGCTGTTACATGCTGACACCTTATATGAGGGTTCATCACCTGGCAGGCCGTGGTCCGGATACGGACCAGAAAGGTATTCCAGTGGAAAAACTGGCTGCAGTTCAGAACTTTGGTTTTCTAATCACTAACCACCTTGGGTTCTGTAGCAGGTTCTCTGTTGTGGTTTATCCAAATCCATTTTATTGCGAAGCATTAAAAGGCATCTATTGTCATTATTCAGTCACATTTTTTGTTCTACAGAAATTTCAGTTGAATACTTCAGCTGTATATTAAGTCAGAATGAAGTCAGAAGTCAGAATTAAGTCACCTTATATGTGATGTGTGTAAAATAAGAGCCAAGGGTATTTCACGTCCACATTTGCTTGGAGGAAAGGCTTTCCAGGATAAACTATTAGGCCTGCATCTTGGTTTCCCAGAGTCTGGCAGCTCCATTTATATCAGTAAAGGAACTGTTAACTTGTGCTGTCTGCTCTCATCTCAGTACCTCCTCCTTGATGCCATCACAAGCCATTATGGAAATTTATGTCACAAGTAACTGTGAGGTGGAATCGCACTACCAGCATGTCACGAGGACTTCAGGGTTTAAGCACAAACTCAACACACACACCCACACACTCTCACATACAGTATAGGCAGCTTCTTCATTCATTCTTCTTCAGTAACTGCTTTATCAGAGTCGTGGTGGAGCCGGAGCCAATCCCGGGAACACTGGAACCAAGGCAGGGGATTTGATCCCAGTTGGAATGCCAGTCCATCACATGGTACCTCCGAGACACGTTCAGACACTGAATCACGTCTACGGGCAATTTATTCCAGCTAATCTGCCTACGTTATAGGGAGAGTGATCAGAAACACGGAGAAAACATGTGAAACTCGGCTCAGGATTGACCTCCAAACCCTGGAGCTGTGAGGCGGTGATGCTACACACTGAGCTTATAGTACTTTTTAAATTTAAATCACGGCGAACGTGTCAGGCCGGTGTACAGCGGGCTGAACGCTGGTGTGTGAGGCCTGTAAATCTTCTGCCGTGTCTCCAAAGACGCACTGTTCGAGTGGGGATTGGAAGCCAAACTTTCAGACACGTTATTGGCAGAGAGGACGGCTCAGGGAATCGTGGTGAGCTAAAGTGCTTCAGTACTCCGTGGTTAATCACGCAAGAGGGCCAATTTGCTGCTTGAAATGCTCGGAATGTTTAGGAATAGGCTTAATAATCTCCCGTTCCATCATCACGATAAATATTTGATACATTTTCTTGTATTCAAGATACTTTCAGATATCATTTACTTTCAGAGTATGTAACACTGAGAAATGCTAGAAGCAAGTTTAAGGAACATGAGACAAATCGTGTAAAAAAAATCTAATAACCTTCTTTACTACTCCTGTCTGCTCCGGCACTTATTTCCCTTAGTATTTCAGAAGGAACTCGGTTGGTCCAATTACTCAACGTGTAAACAAGAAAGCATTATCAACACTGTTAACGGCTTTTTATCGTTTTAATCCAAACAAGAAACATATGCTTATACAGACTTTAAGAGAACACCTGTACACTCATATGATTATCCAATTAGCCAATCATGTAGCAGCAAGGCAATGCACAATGGATGCATTTACGTACATGCAGCTCAATAGCGTGCGGTCAGAGGAGAACGTCCAGACTGGTTTGAGGTGTTGCATCCCAAATAACCATGCTTTACAACCGTAGTGAGCAGAAAAGCATCTCAACACGTCAAAACCTGAGGCAGACGAACAAACTCACCCAAACTGGAGACTCGGTACAATGTTCCTTAGTTTCGTTCTATCCTGGTGGGCGTGGTCTCTTCTAGCATGACCCCGCCTCCACCCAAGGGCTCAATTACGGCTTCGATAAACATGATTTTCGTGTTTTTTTTTTAATCCCCATGTCTGCAGTCATGATAATATTAGTTAGATGTAGCATTTGGTTGTCAAATGTTGCATGATATTTGTTTGTGTATTTGGATGTTTGAGATATTGAGTTATTGGTGTGGATTATGTGGTTTTGAATATTGGGTGTCTCCCGGTGCGGTAAACCAAACACTCTGATTAGATCAACTCAAGCACGGCGTTCCAAAGGATGCTTTAAATTAAAACTCCCAACTCAGCCCTGAATGATATCATAAAAATACCCTCATTACATTAAGATTTATTAATGCTCACTGAATTCCACCTTATTGGATATTGTCTTCATTTCTGCCTGCTCCTGCTCTCGTAAAAGTAAAACATTCTGCACCTTCCATGTTTTTGTCCCAAAGCACTCGTCTGATATGCTGCATTGTTGCACTGAGAACAGTAAATGGTCAGATCTGTCATTTCTAAACCAAATAAAAGATGATGTTTGTAATGTTTCTATGCTTGTACCAAGGAACGCAGGAATAAAACAACACTGCACTCTGGTGTGATGCGGCCCGACACCACCCTAAAGGGGATTCTTTTCTTATCACAGGATTCGCCATAGAGTTTTATTGCTCTTATACCAATAAATCAGTAGAAATGATGTTAATAATTGATTTATTAATGAACAACAACTATTCTCACTTATGTTATAGATGTACAAAACATTCCCTTTTTTTTCTCTTTCCTAAAGTTTATAATATTGTAAAAGTGTAAACAAAGCGCTGACACCGGAGACTCCTGCCATAAATGTTAAGTAAACATTTCTCCTTAGTGAAAACGTCACCCTATTTTCACGATTATTTTATTTCTTTGTTAAACAGCACTTTTTTTTTTAAGTCATTGGGACAACTTCTGACCAATCAGGATTGAGATGTGATAAATGAAATCTTTGAAAAACTGGTTCGTAATGTTACCATGCAACAGAAGGGGAGCTGCAATTCATCTTGCACTCAACAGAGGGCACTTAAATCACAAAAAAAAATTACAAATCGCTCCTTTAAAGGTGCAGTGATCGAATCAAATCCAAAACACTTTTGTCAAACGCACCAAATATCTTTTCACGGGTCACTGGCTGTCTGTTCTGTGTGCGCTGGAAAAAAAATCCGGTGCTCCTACACAGCTCTGAGTGTGGACTGAACCACACAACACTATTCCAACCAATCAACAACAGCCAATCACAGAGCAGGAGCAAGGGGAGGGGTGGGAGGAGTTGGCGGTGTCAGTGTATTTGCCTTGTCAAAGCACATCCATGAATTTGGGGGCGGAGCTTCTGAGGGCGCACTGAAGAAAGGTTTGGCTATTGAGTTCAAACATCTGACTGCACCTTTAATGTATAAACATGCACCACATAATGGGCATAACGAACGTCACCCTGTCCTTATTACAAGAAAGAAGCCAGTCATGTTCTGAAGACAATTACATATAGATGGCAAAGTGAGAGAAACATAGCGATTGTTTTATCTGTATACACTTAATTCGCAGTTGAGTTTTTACCTGCAGTTTTCAGGATGTTACCAAAAAGGTGTTGGAAAAAACACAGTTATGGCAGAAGGAAATGTGACTTTTAGCAGAACTGACACAGGACAGGAACAACTGGGACAGACGGCGCATTCGCTCTCCTGTGTCGTAGTCTAGCGTGCACTGAATCGGTGGAAGAGTGTGTACTCCAACTTGGGGAAGCTGTAGTGAAGTATGATGACAACCACTCGAAACTCCGCAATAGTGCCACTCACTTCATCATACACCTCAGTAAAGCAAGCTGCTGGGAGTAGAGCAAAAAAAAAAAAGGTTTTCAGTGACTCGATTTCACCAGATATGTTCCCAAACCTATTTTTGGAAGAATGTGTGCTGATGATGGTTCCTCCATGGGAAGAATGTGTGCTGATGATGGTTCCTCCATGGGCTCACATTGGAAGGTTTGGACGACATGTTTTACTCGGGAGAATAGACTTTTTTGTTGTTGTTGTTTTTTCTTTTTCAAATTCGATTTCAAAATCAGACATGAACAAATTAGGCTTCTTCGAAACATAGAAAGTTCAGGCAAACCTCAGACTTCGTCATTACAGTATGCAGTTATCAGACATCCTGACTTTTTGCCGTACTCTTTCTGTCAGATTGCCTTTGTAATGTTTATGTAAAAAAAAAAAGAAACAACTGTAGAATCAACTTCATCTAATCTGAAACATTTTTAGGCTAAGAAAGAAAACCGCCCGGCTAGTCGGCATCCCTTCAGCCGTGACTAGCGACTGAATTGCCAGAAGACGTATGCTATTACAAGAAACTTGTTTTTATAACATTATAATCCTCATCTACGGACGTCGGCTCCAGTTTGCATCCTCGCCACGATTCTGTTTCAAACTCTCACTCGTCGATCGGTGCTCATTACGATGCAGGACGTTGGAATGGCTGCCAAGTTAGCGTGTAAAAGTAGTTTCCCACTTGTTCACTCTTTTCTGTGTTGTTCGTTGCTTTGCTAACAGAGACGAATGATCAGCTAAGCAGTTCCACAATGCTGCGTACAGCCGGACTATGATGTTGCTAATTCCTTGTTAGCCTTGATAGCTGCAAATGAGCTAAAAGCATGAGATTTTAGTTTCAGGGTTAAAGTAATCCAGTACAGAAACACAGAGCAGTCACTTCTATTACAACGGCTCTGTCTCAGCGTAAATACAAACATTATGAAGGTCACAATTACTTTCCATAGAAAAGTTCAATTTAAACGCCCATCCACAGAGTCTGGGGTGTCCTTGTTAGATGAAATGAAAGGAATGCATTGTAGGTGGGAAAAAAGGACAGGAAAACCTGTCCGTGACGGCACATCTTCACTAGAATACAATAAAATACGCCCAAGTACAAGATATAATCAGGGACGTAAGCAGGATCTCGATTTTAATGATGTCTACATTGCAGAAATGCATCATAGTTTATATATCACAAAGCTCAATTCCTAATTTATTTAGTCTTTCTATATTATTATTATTATAAGTTAAACATGATGGTTTACAAGACAGCCCAGGTTACATGCTGATTTCAGCCTCCAAGAATAAGAATTCTGCAAAAATACACAGTATCATTTATTTCATTTGTTTACTGAAGATGTATCGCTTTCTTATAGAATGTTTTCTTTCCTAAAATTTTCATTCAACTGCTTACATATTAAAGAACAATAGTACAGAGATCCTACCTTTAATCAATCAACCATTGTATCTAGTTATTGTAAATGATACCACGTTCTTGGTTTTGTAGATTATACGTCATTTACACAAAAAAACTAAAACAATGAAGCAATTAATACTAACTGGTGCATGCAAACACGTCTACTTTTGTTGTTACTTGAAAAAAAAAATCCTCATTGTTGTCTTCATAGCTAATTACGTCCATGAACAATAACCGTGTTAAAATAACGACCTTGTTCGTATCGTTTCTATAGCAACATACGCAGGTCGAATGGTGGAAGCTCATATATAAACGGATTAAAAAGATGTGTGGAATTGCTCGTATATGATGTAAGGAACAGGTTTTTATCTGCAGTTCTTTTGGAAGGAGTCTCCAGTTTTAGTGCTTCGTTACATTCAGAGGACGTTTCTTGGAAACATTCTTAACTTTGAGAGAGAGGCTGTTGTGTGAGGCTGGTGAGGGGAAGACTGTTTATAGCTGCTATAACGTAAGTGAGATTTGTTTCATATACCTTCCATAATGTTACATGGTAACTGTGTACAGATAACATGCATGCCAAAATGTTTTATTTTAATAATTTTATGGTTGTGAATGGCAAATTGCTGTGGAACGAGAGGAATGAAACACTTCGTTAGAGGGCAACAGTCACCTTTGGGGTAGGAATTGTCTTCTGCTTCTGGCTACACTGTCTAATTAGCATATTGTGTTGAAATATTTAATATGCATATAAACATTTTATTGGATTTATGGATAATTAATGATGCTACCGACTAATTCGACAATTCTCAAACAGAAGAGCAGACTAAAGTCACATTTAACCAACGTGTTGATATTGTTTTGTTGATATTTGACTCTGTATAAAGCTATATAGCTAACAGAATTGGATGCTACGAGTCGACGTGATTCCGAATCCGGGCTCCACTCGGTTAGACGTCTCTACGAGCCTGCCTGCTAATGTGGTGAGAGAATTCTGAATGTCTGTTTAGCCCCGTAGTGCTTTGAGATCGGCATCTGCGCGCTCCAGGGGCCGATATATTGCCCCGGATGCTCAGCGTTTCTCCATCAAAGAGCAGTAATGAAGCACAACCTCCTTGTCCAACTAGGAAATTGAATTTGCTCTATCTTGGAAAAGCCTGCAGGCACAACCACTCAAATTTTGTCTGTCCTGGTGAGACTTGTTTCCTTGGCACAGCAGGCGCTTGTTGAGGCTTTGGCAAGAGCTCGTGTGTTTCGTGTCAGTGCTGATGCTCAGTGAGATAAACCCGATGCAGAAAGAAAGCTTTTTTTTTATTTTTATTTTTGAAGTTTTGCTCTTGGGTTTAGCTTATTAACAAAGGTTGTAATCTGTACTGTTTTTCTGGAAGCTTTGTGGACTACACCTAAATCATCGAAAACATTCACGTAGTACACTACAGTTATTTGATGGATTCTTGTGCTGCCAGAATAGCTTCAGTTAGTCATGCCTTGCCTCTTGAGGATCGACTGGAGTAATGCACACCATTCTTCCAAAAGATTTTTCTTTAGCTTTGAAAAACCTTCCATAGATATTCAACTGGGTGGTGATCTGCCGGTTAAACCATCCACTTTAAACAATTCAGTGAGCTCTTGTGTCCGGGGGCGGGGTTATCCGAGATGAGACCACACCCACTGGGATACAAAGGTTTCGTCTTCCTTCTAAGGCAGGGGTTCCCGATACCGACGGTATCTTTTTACTGAGTCGGATCTTAGAATTGAATCTCGTTCAGTAAAATGAGCGAATCGTTTTTGAATCATTCATTCGGTTCATTCACTGGGACTGGAGTAGTGCTGTAGCAGTCTTGGTAAAGTATTATACACAAGTTCACTTTTGTTAAGCCCTTGAGCAACCCTTTGGACCATAGCCTGTTGAGTTATTCAGTTGATATGGCTGATTACCCGTAATTATGATTCGTGAACCAATCAGTCGTTCCTATGTTGAGAACGTGCAGAGGTCATGTGACAAGTGAAAGAAAGACTCGTTGTCTACCGTTTTGTAGACGATTCCGAGCAGCGCGGGAAGAAACGAACAACTCATATAGTCATATAAAAAAAGATTTGTCCAAAATGAACGAATCGTTCACGAACGGCACTTCACAAGTTCCCAAACCTTTTGAGTGAAAAAAATAAACAAATGCAGATTGTGACGTTTTTGCACCTGAGCACCTTAACCACCTTTTTTCTGCTTTCTAAATTAAGACATTTTACATTTTAGCATACAGTATTGTGAGTAATTATGAGCCAATGGAATATTCCGTGCACTTGCGATCCAGTCTAGTGGGAAGAGTGAGCAAAAATTAGGAGCTGTGTTTGAAATCTCCATCCAGCTCTGAATGAAGAATAAATTCAGTGCCAGAGCAGTGAATCCAGAATCACGCAGAGGAACGATCAGTTTCCGGTCTCACAGAAAAATCTGCGTTCTCTGATCCTGCAGCGTATCGAAACTCAACAAAAAAGGTCACGCAAGCGGCACTTCGGTTCTACATTATTAACCGTCACGCTTGTAAATTCATATTCACCAGCACTGAATCTGAGCATGACGTCCATACTGTTGAGGAGCTAGCGGAGTAGATGGATGGAGAAATTTGTCCATTTTTATACATATACATACAACACTGTCATTCCAAAAATGTTGAAATTATACAGTTTGTTATACGTAGCTACATGAACAGCAGTAAAGGTAGGATTTAAATAGATCAGTATCACTAGTCCATCAAACAACGCTCCTCTCTCATATTTCATTCTCATGTTTTTGTTGTCTCTTAGCTGTACTGTTGTATTCTTCTGAATGAAAATGAAGATGAAAACCAATAAAAGATGGTGTTTTTTTAATGAATTAATTGTACACCAGTTATATTATTCCCATTCATTTAAGACTCATAAATCTTTACTCTTGAGAGCTATCGACCTTTAGTTTTTAAACATGAGAAAATAAAACATAAGCTACGGCTCAAGGCACTCGGACGTAAAGGCTGGAGCTCCGTCTGTTTAATCCATCATTGACATTACCGTTCCACAGAAAGCATTAAAGCTCTGCTAATCTTGTGCACAGTGCACTATATAGACTTTTTTTAATTGGTTCGATTGACTACCTAGGATTCCTTTTAAGAGAGGTTATGAAGAAGTCAAAGCAATTTAGGGATTCAGGAAAACATTTGTTGCCATGTGTAATACTAGCAAACAACAAAGACCGAAATTGCATCAAATAAAGCGTTTCAAAACCTAAAGCAATATTATCTGATTAGATTCTGCCATTTTTTTAGATTGGAAAAGTGTGCGAGAAAGCCAAGATGGAGCTTCTGGTTAGTTAAATGTTATTAGCTCTGCTGATTTACCACCAGATGGAGAGGCAGAACACCATATTGTCTGGGATGGAGTGCTACGGTTGGAGGCGCTGTATTACTCCTCGCTTATGGATGGTGATGTGCTCCGGAAACGCTTTTGTTTGTCGGCAGATTGAACGCATTAGTGTGCTTTATTAATTTCATTAAGTGTATTGCTTAAGTCCTAGCACTCCTCCTGGCTGAACTTTATCTCCGCTCAAGCTTGCATGGAACTTTGGAACAGTTCACTTTTTATTGTGACGGATCTGTTCGTCCTCCTCTTACGTCAGCTAGAAATTTAAGTGATCCTCTGAACCAAGAGAGCTGGAGGGATCAGGAGGTGTTACAGGACGCCGAAGAGGATCTTGTTTAGGATTATGGCTTAATTACAAGGTGTTGTATGTTCTTTAGATATAAAAGCACTGGATTACAGACAAGTGTACACTACTTGATCTTAGCCACAGTTTCCCAGTCAGTGGATAATTTTGGGGCTCGGAGACTATTCTCTGCGTGCTCCCCCAATTACTGTTCATGTCGCATAACACGTGAATAGTTCAGTGATGCAATTTTCAGTGACAGTTCACAATATCAAGCATGATCGATTTTCTTGCTGAGGAATCAAGTAGTGTGAACTAGTGATGGGGATGACACCATCTGTAAGTCCAAGTCAAGACCAAGACTCCGGGATTTTGGGCCAGTCAAGACTGTTACGACCTAAAAAAAAATCTGTTTTCAAGATCATGGATTTAATTTGACTTATATATCATCACCCATGTTAATAATCAGAAGTGAAATTTCTGTGGTGGAAACTGGGGCTTGTTGGCTATGGGGCAGTTTGACCCACTCTACATCTCCAGCTCTCTACAGGGAGTTAAACCAAAAATGTAAAATAAAAGGACTAGCCTAGACACGTGGACGCTTGTATTCTGTAAAAATACCTTTCTGAAGGGCAAAAGGTGAAAGGTCAGCGGGTTCAACCTGATCACTTAGTTAAAAACAAAAAATGATCTAAAAACGGAATATGTTGTAAAAGTCTTTGAGACAGATATTGACCTTGAGACAGCTGACATTAGAGTGCGTTAAAAATTGCAATGTGTTACGATGTCATTCACAAAGTGTGACATTTAATGGCATGATATATCTCTCGACGTAAGTGAACACAAATACACAAAGGGTTTTCCACAGTGAGGTACCACACACCATGTAGCGCAGTCATAATTAATTATTCATGGGTTTATTTTATTGTTTATCTTTAAGTGAAACCCATGCCACTGTAGTCCAGGGCCGAATCAAGATCGAGTAGAATTGCTTTCAATTTTGAGACAAAACCAAGTAAGTGAAAACCAAGACTGGACTCGAGTGCTGCAACACTAGCGTGATGCCCATTGCAACTCGTAACGAGGATAACGCAGCCAATGAGAAGCAGCCAATGAGAGTCTGAGAGGAAATCAAATTTATGTCCTGTCACGCGCAGCAGATCCCTGAATCCAGTTTATAATTCGCCTATTTGTGAGGGCAAAATGTAAGCACAGTAATGATGCGTTTTTTAAAGAAAATACTGTATTTGGAATGTCAAACTCAAATGGGTGTTAGGATCATCAAAACAAAACAAGCCTACAAAGACAACCCCAAAATCCCCTAATCATGACACGATTTCTGATAGAACATACGATCCTCACTGCCCACGTCTGTCCGAACGATGCTGCAGCCACATTTTCCTGCTTTTTCCTTCATTTTCTTGCTTCCACATAGAAAAAAAAAAGTCAAGTCACACGACAGACGACTCCAAGTGTCCGAGCATGATTTCGCTTCCTGAGGAAGCAGGATTTGTGGATTTCTTCTGTGAAAGAAGGTGCAGCGTGTCGGCTTCGTCTCGGAGTGCTCGTGTAGTGCGTACACCACAACATCCACCAAACAACTGATCGTAAGCGATGAAAGTTGTGTAGTCTGAGCAGTTCAGCGATTTTCAGACTTTGGAATTGTGCACTTGGCTTAAGGCAACAGCACACACAGAAGGATTAGGATGATTTGTTTCACAGAGATTTTGTTTTCTGGGCTTCGGTAGGTGAGAGAGATGAAGGAAAGAAAATAAAAATAGGGAAACTTTCTGCCGCAAACGGAATGATTTGTTTCCCGTGCAGACTGCCTTTATATCACCCAAATTGGCCAAGCGACTTATGATTCAGTGTTTGCATAATTTTTACGATGTGGACACAGACGCCTATCGAACTTAACGCTCATCAACATTCTGGAAAGGTCAGATGCACAGAGCAAAAGGGAAATGTAGCAGATTTACCCTCCCTGACAAACGTAATTAATTGTGAGAGGGCTGAAAGGCAATGGGAAGGCAAGATAACGGCAGATGCTTTTTTTCCCCCCCTATGCATCGCTGCTGTGTGTGTTTGCAAGAAAGAAGGTTGCCAGTGTAAAGGATATTTATTATAACAGTGGACCAGCTGCGGCAAAAACTAAACGGTATTCCTGCAGGGAAGAACTGGCAGGCCGCACCATCTGCTTAGTTATGACAATTAACTGTTTGTATGAAAATAACTGGGAAATGTATGTGCCACATTAGTTGGTAATATGCAAATATCTTCTGTAGATGCTTTCTTTTGCATCAGTTCTCCATGAAAGGCTTTCTCATGCTTCCGTTTTTCTCTAGAAACTTTCTCATGTCTCATTTTGTCAAATGTTCACATGCTTTAGTTTTCCCTCTAGAAGCGTTCTCGTGCCTCACTTTTCCTTGAGTAGTTTTCTTACGCCTAAGAAAGAGCTCCTGTAAAAGTGTTGACATGCCTCGGTTTTTTCTCTAGGAGTGTTCTCATATTTATTTTTTTTCTAAAAATATTCAGATGCCTCAGTTCTCCTCTAAAAGCATTCTCACATTTCAGTTTGCCTCTATAAGCATTCTCATGCCTCAGATTTCCTCAAAAAGCATTCTTACATCTCAGTTTATCTCTGGATGCATTCATATCCCTCAGGTTTCCTCTCAAAGATTCCTCATGCCTCAGTTATCCTCTAGAAACTTTCTCATGCCTACATTTCCCTCAAAAAGATTTTCCATTCCTCAGTTTTCCTTTAAAGGAATTCTCATGCCTCAGTTTTCTTCTATAGGTGCTCTCGTGCCTCAGTTTTCTTCTATAGGTGCCCTTGTGCCTCAGTTTTCTTCTGTAGGTGCTCTCATGCCTCAGTTTTCTTCTGTAGGTGCTCTCATGCCTCAGTTTTCTTCTATAAGTCCTCATGCCTCAGTTTTCCTTTAAAGGCATTCTCATGCCTCAGTTTTCTTCTGTAGGTATCCCCGTGCCTCAGTTCTCCTCTAGAAGTGCAGCCAATGCCAAGCATTAATACTATGCAATGTAAGCATAGCATATGTATTCATTAGCAAACATGGCATTAGTCATGCATATGAGCAGCAAACAGAGACTGAATGATGCTTTCAGGCAAAACGGTGTTGTTGACACATGAAAACATGATGTTAGGTTAACTTTTTTTATTTGAGTACATATAAATGTGTCAAATGTAAACTTTTTGACTTGCACTGGAGTTCTTTTCCAGCTGGAAACTTCCACTTTCAATAGAGTATCATTCTGACACATTAGCTATACTTTCACTTTAAGGCTAATTTCTCAGTACCTCTGTCCACATCAGCACTGTGCCTGTTAGAGAGGCTCTAAGGGAACCATGTCCTCTTGAAGCCCAGTACATGAATTACCCAGATGTTCAGTGTTGTAAGAAATTGTCCTCATAGCAAGATGAGAAAATGATAACCATCAGGTCCCCGAGCGGCATCTGTCCTGCCCTGACAGTGACCCCTGCGGAGGAACTGATTGTGGTTTTGGCAGCCAGAAGCCTATTGTGCGTTTGATTAAAGCAGGATGCAGCTTCATTTCCTCAAGTAGACGGGGTCTGATGGTATTAAAAAGGCATACAGACAGTGAAAAAATATGATTCTTATTGAACTCCCAGCTCCTGCTAATTGGCAGCTGAAGAAAAACTAAAAAAAAAAAAAGAAAAAGGAATTGTACGTTACATGTTAAATAATAATAAACGTTCAAAAATGGGGGGGGGCGTGGCTTCTGAATTCAATTTGCATATAGATCTGAAGGAAACTGATTGCATTTTGAGTGTTCTGGAAGTGTTGCTCTTCGATATTTTTTTATTTTTTGTGTTGACTAAGGCGAAGGGCTAATAAATTACCAGGTTACCAGTGTTTTAGTACATTTCTATTCAGGTTTCAAAACTAGAAGCAATGTTTTTATAATAATAGCTACAGTTAGTTATTTATTTAAGCTCTTTTGCATGAAATAAATAAGTAAAATTTACTTGAAAGAAAGGCGCAACAGTTTGATACAATTTGATTATTATTTTGCCAATAGTTAACCATTGAAACATGAAGTTCATTTTACTTTCTCCCACTCGATTCCACACTTTATTTGCAGCTTATATACATGATTTGTTCAAGGTGATTAGATCCAGCTGGAGTTTCTCATTTAAGTAAACTTTACTTGATATAATTAACCTAATAAAACTAAAAAAAGAGGAAATGTTATGTGAAAACATACATCTATGTAGACAAATGAAATCGGTGCAACCACTTGATATAAAAAAGAAAAATTAAACCCTTTTTTGCAGTGAAGAGGAGGAGAGCTGCTTCTTTGCATTGGTCCTGTAATGCAAATTGCATGAAATCCAGATGCTCCTGTTTTAAATGCAGTGGAATAATCTGATTGAATATCTAAATGTGGGAAATGAGGCCGAACGCTGGAGCAGTCTTGAGCGTGTCTTGGCAACTCCCACAACATTTGATGCTTTCCAAAGCACGGGTGCTGGATTGGGAAAGAAGTGCAACACAGAACACAGTTTGTTTGTTGGGCATTACGCCCAGCTACAGAAACCTATTTGCATTTATGTTCTTCTTTTAAATCATGTATTCAGTACTGTAAAAACAGGCCACATGAAATGTATCATTAGCTCTGGAGTAATCATTTTGAAGCCTGACGTTCTCTCTGACAGTCTTAATGGAATTTCATGATCGATAAAAAATTTTATTTTTTTTTTTTAAACCGGCATGTGGTTGTATTAAGCATAAAGCATAATGTGCTGAAGTCTACGGAAATAACAAATTAACATGAACAAGGAATTGTTTTTAATTGCAACACAGCAGCGTGTCATTCTCCACTCGTCATGCTGACAAGATATTTCTAAATATATAGAACAGACTGTCATATGCATATACATATATGTATATGAAATAGTAAATAGGAATTATAAATATGTAGTTTCCAGCAATTTGTTGGCGATCTTTTCCTACCGAATGTAATGTAAGCATGCTGCCGAGAAGCAGAATAATAGTTTTTATTTAATTTTTCCTTCTGATTCTCCAGACATAGAACCTACAATCCTATAGCAATCTTTATTTTATTTATTTTTTTTTTTTGCAACCAAAACAGCTGGAATTTGTGATGCAATTTGATTTATTGATAACTATGATAAAAGGATAAAAAACAATAAAACATTGGTGTTATTTAATAAAGAAAAGCAAAAGATTTTCCAGGAAAAGGCATGTAACGACTCACCCAATTCATGATTCGATTCGATTCGATTCACATAATTTGGTTCATGAATTGATTTTGAGAAAGAAAGAAAATTAAAAGAAAATTAAAACCAAAAATTGCAACATTTATTTTCCTATTTTCCTTTATTTTATTTTATTTTTTTGGTAAATTAAAAAATATACTTAACAACCAGCACTAATTACTTACAAACATTTGTAATGGTTGAAGTAAAACATATCCTATTAAATACAATGTTCCTTTTATTAAAAATTTTAAAAGTTCATAAAAATGTTTTTCTTAAAAATGATGAACATTTGTGACGGCTTTAAGCTTCAGCTTAAACATAAAACAGCTCGCTCCATTTTCTTTTGGGGAATTTTCCCATTTTCCCCAATGGGCTTTCCCGTTCTCCCACTGGTTTTTGTAGCATTTGAGCTGTGTTACTTCTGCTGCGGTGACCTCAGGTGTATTCCCGCTATTGCACGTTATTATACGGATGGTCTGCTGCCTAAATAACGCAATTACAGCTAGGAAAATCTAAGAGGTTAATCGCGGTTCATTTTTTATTTCTGTTGGTTAGAATAGTCATAAATTTGACCAGCGATTTATCGCTGCACGATATCTCATTACATGCCTGCCATCAATAGATTTTTTTTTAAGCGTATTTACATCCTAAAACATAAATTTCAACATGACATATTGTAGTTCCATAAAACTGGTGCTTTTTAACACCGCACCTCCCCTGAGCTGATGTTGTGGAATAAATCGACAGAAACGATCAGAATCATGCGTAGCTGAGACACATCTGTTCTCACTGTGCTCACTTAAGTGAATACTGCGCATTATAAATACAGATTAACATGTAATGCACATACCACTTACAATGGTCTAAGCTGGGATTTAATACATTAACACTCCATACCATGTGTTTCTTAGAATGAAGCGTTTCCTCTGCAAGTTTTAGTTGTTTGGAGCACACAAAATTTCCTGTAATTTCTGAGGAACTGTCTTTATATGATGTAACATAATCTCGCCTTTCTTTTCTCTGAATTCTGGCCGTCTGACGCAAAGTCTGGTCTATCGTGGGCTTCAATTAGCAGTCTAGATTTCCGGCGTGTTCCGAGTCTCTGCAGACAAACATGAATGTCGAGCGTGAAGAAGAGTAGTGGCTTTGTTCCATAAAGAATGCCCTTCGATTGGTCAAGCCTTTGTTTATGCATGAGGGAAAAAATGATGATACGTTATGAAAGGCAGAAAACGAGAGCGGGGGAAAAAAAACAGGGGAAAAAAATCCAGATCAAAGCCAAGGCTGGACTCATGGTGGAGGTGACAGTTCGCCCTTATGGAGTTAAAGTGTGGGTAAATAAAAAGTGGCATCTTGACAGTAATGTATATTTACACTTTAAAGAGGATCCAAGAGGACTGAGAATCTTAAGTAGGAAAGCTTCAGAAATGACGCTTCAATAGAGACAACAACTTCGATAGGTTCATAAATAATGGCGTAACTCACCAGAGAGGTGTAACTGGGCCGTCTGGGTCACGGCACCAGGTTAGGAATTTGAAAAAAAAAGATGAAGCAGACAGAGCAGAGTGTCGTATCTGATCCTGGTGTGTTACAAAGAAATGAGAAATATGATATTCGGGATTTCTGCCAGAGAGTCATGATGCCAGAAGACAACAATTAAAGTGAGCAAATATTTCCCGCAAGTTAATTGCTGGTAAAAATATTTCATTTAAATGTGAAGTTATTGGGCGGCATGGTTTTGCGGTGGTTAGCACTGTCGCCTCACAGCAAGAAGGTCCTGGGTTCGATCCCCGGGTCACCCAGGGTGCCTTTCTG
>JAQQZX010000011.1:1138547-1150418 GCA_030068355.1 Notoglanidium maculatum | reverse complement strand
TGTGTGTGTGTGTGTGTGTATGTTTGTGTGTGTGTGTGTGTGTGTGTGTGTGTGTGTGTGTGTGTGTGTGTGTGTGTATGTATGTGTGTGCGTGTGCGTGTGTGTGTGTGTAGGCAGATGGTAGTTTATGAGCGTCTGTCCTTCAGCGAAGCAGTCACATCCAAAACACAGACAGGACACGGCAACTTGTCACGAAATCTGTCACTCAGAGTCTATAAGCTCACTGAGTGACCTGGGAATGAGCAGGACAAGAGACAGAGCGAAGCACCTTAAACCATCTACAGCTGCTTCATATGTTCTGGATCGGATTAATAATTTCAGATGATGATAATTATGTGTAGTGATGTATACCATAGTGCTATTTATCTACCACACGGTCTGGAGTGTTTATGCTGCCTTCAGATGTTTACCGTGTTCAGGAGAAATGTCCATCTGAACTCCCTGCTCTTGTGGTATTCATAACTTTGTGAGTGGAAATTTTCTGAAAGCTCCGAGTTCACGAGATGTGACCGTGTTTGCAGATGTTTTCAGAAATGGCGAAACTCATGGAAGGACGTTTTTTTCGGTTGATAACAAATGAATATAATGTCATTTTAGTCATATAGAGTTTTCTTCATAATTTTATAATATGTCTGAGGAAAACGTTGATAATCCCAACGGCCTCGTCTTTCATTATGCTTTTGCATTCGGTGCATTACGTTACGTGCACGTTAGCTTGCTACATTGTTAATGTTAGCCTGAAGGAGAGGTCTTTTGGCGTCCATGTTGCCGTTGTCTAGCTGCAGTGTTCTCACAACGACTTACCACTTGAACGCCAAACATTTCACGCACACGACTAGGACTCTTCCGTTTACATGACATCGTCAAAGGTTACTACATTTATTTATTTATATTTATTTATTTATTTTCTGAAATGACTCTATACAGCAGTCTTACGGATGTTACAGTCTTAGAGTCAACGGTCAGAAGACGTTCAACATTTATGGAAGGAGTCTCCAATGTCAGTACTCATGGTCACATGACAATCTGCGATTTTTTAAAGTCTTAACTTTAAAGAAAAAAAGAGAGGCTGAACTGAAGGATGACTGTTTATAGCTGCGATAACATAAGTAGTCCATCTCGTGGACATTCCATAACATTAAATGTAACTATAAACGGTTAAAAAGCCTGATGTGTTGTTTGTTACTAAATTAAAAATGGTAATCCCAGGCACATCGCTGTGGTATAAGAGAAATAACAGACTTCTAGCTGTGATGTTATTGAAAAAAATAATTTAAAAATCGAACATTTTTTTAACATCTAAAATATGTAATGAAGAGCAAAATTGTAATATATATATATATATATATATGTACAGTTTGGGAGTGTTGCATGAAAAACAAAGTACTGGGAAAGTTGGCAAAGTTGTTAAAGCAGAATTGAGTGTATATATTCGATGTGTTATAGTTTGATTATGAGATAGAGCCATTTATATATTTCACTTGTTGTGTGTGTGTGTGTGTGTGTGTGTGTGTGTGTGTGTGTGTGTGTTCACGTGTGTTTGTGTTTGTGTGCGTGTGCATTTCCTTTGGGACCTTTTTGTAAATGGTTATGCGTGTCATGTGATGCAAACACCTGGTGAAAGCAGCTGGAAACTCAAATGGCCCTCGTTTATCCTGAGCTGTCCAGATGCAAGAGTTTTATCACAGAGATGACGGACAGCCCAGTCCAGCGCTCGCTGCGTAAACAAAACGACCGGTCTAACCATGACAACGAGGAACTAGGAATTTATAATCCTAATATATTTGTCATCGACCTACTGGTTATTCCCCAAATGCTTTTAAGATTGCAGCAGTGTAGCTGCAATTCAAGGAAACCGCTTCAGAGAAATTAGCTTGGGCTGTTGCGTGTAATCGCAGAGATGCATCTTTAGCTTGATCAAAGCAAAATTCTAAACTTTTGGTCTTGGCTGATTTGTTTGTTTTCAGGTCAGGGACTGCGCTGTTAAACTACCAGAGATTTCGATTTGATGCAAATAAGAAAATGCATTGCTTTTTCTTCATCTCAGTGCCACTTCTGATACTGCCAATCACAAGATTTTAATACCGACTTGGAAATTAGGAGGCTCTCTCGGGTCTGTCGCTCTGGTCTAAAATGATTCTTATCATACATACAGAGAGACAGATTTGTATAATTTTATCTTAACTTATATTCATTGAACGGAATAGAAATTATCTTGAGAATTCCGCAGGGATCTGCTTTAAGGACGTTATTTTTTTTCCTCTTAGAAGAGCACTGAATTCAACCGTCAGATTTGTCTCTATAAATAAATAGTCGCATGGGTCTACCCCCCGACCCCCCCTTGTGCTTGGTTATGCCTCTGCTCACCTTCATAACAGCATCAATCCTGTCAGGTAAGGATGTCATGAGTGTCCTGTCTGTTAGCTCACTCTTCCAGCGATGTTTCGGCTGCTGTTCTTCCATGGGATCGGGGTCTGATGATTTGGCGGACCGGTCGAAGTGTCCGCGTGTCCCATCATGCATGTCGAACAAGATTTGTCCTTATGGCACCCTACAGAATGTGAGACAGAGTGTCAGTGTTCTGCAGATCCCAGAAAAATGGATGAATAAAACGTGAACGAATAATACTTGAATCTTTCATGTAAATGTAAGTATGTAAATGTTAACAATAATATCTCCATTTGACACCTTGAGACTGTGCTTCAGGTGTCGTGAATGTATTAACGTTGTATAAAGCGATGCCTTGGATCAAGGGTGTCACATCCCTCTGTTTTCAAGCTGTTCAAATACACTCTGATGTATAAAAGCGTATAAAAAACTGCAAACGGTAAGATCTCAGAGGTTCCTAACATCCACATTTATTTAGCTTTTTGACAACGACGTAAGTAGCTGTAGTACGTTGGATCCTGAGCTTGAGTTACTGTCATTCGCATGTAGGTGTGGGTTTTTATATGTCGTCCAGTTTCCTCCCAACAGATAACTGGACTGACCTCGCTAAAGTGTCCCTGTGATAGACCGGCGTCCCATCTGGTGTGTTAAAGGTGACATATTATACCCCTTTCTCACCAGCTGACACAGTTCCCTGAAGTCTTAATGAAATGTCCGTTACGCGCTGGTCAAAATACCACAGGAATAAAACACGACAGCTCCCTTCTCACCCTGTCTAAACAGCGCTTTTCAGAACGGCCGCTTTGAGCACCTGTCCCTTTAAGTGATGATGAGTCACTGCTCACCCCTCCCCCATCTTCCGCTGGCCAATCAGGTAGCACTTTCCTCATGAATATATATATATATGACTTTTGCCTTGCTTCCCAACCTCTGAGTGGAGATACTCAAATGGGATGGATTTTATAATTCTCACGAGCTCCCCTTGTGACATAGAAAGTGGAGTCGAATCTAAACGACTTGTTGAACCACATGTTTTCTGAAACAGGCAGCCCAAAAGAAACTAACTGAGTTGACTTATTTCAGATTTTATGGGGATAGGCACTCCGGATACCCAAATGTATGTACACAGGCACTGAAAATGTGCACAACATCTCCCCTTTAAGGTTGGAGAGGAAGGACTCGAGTGTCCTGCACAGAGCCCTGACCTCAACCCTGCTGAACACCACTGGGATGAACTGGCACTCCAACATCAGCGTCTGATCTCTAATGCTCTCGTGGCTAAATGAACACAGCCATGCTTCCACAATCTAGTAGAAAGCCTTCAAAGAAGAGTGGAGCACATTATAACTGCAAAAAGGGAATAAATCTGGAATAAATTGGGGGGGGGGGGGGCACATACTTTTGGTCATCAGGAAAGCTTTCAGTCAGTTAGCTGCACTCGGAGGTGATGTAAAAGAAGTGTAGATCTGTTTTTATTAGATAAATTGTCATTTTCACTTCTATTACTACTGTTTATTGGCAATGTCATCCACATTTAAAGGCAGTGGTTATGATATTTTGGGATTGCTTGACTGTAGATAAGAAATTTGTGTCATGCTTATCAAGTGAGACAGTAAGGATGACTTATTGATTTTAATTCAGTCCATTTCCTCATCCTCTTCTATAGAATTAATTCCTGGGGCTCGGCTTGTGTATCTGAAACATCTCCTGCATCGTTACTGTCTTTATTCAGACAGCTAATTCATCTCCTCCTCTCTGCTCGTTCTTACTCCGTACATCCAAGCAATGGGAGATCCGTATGACGGATCGTCTAGCAGCGACTCCACAGACTTCGAAAAGAGTGATCCTGAGATGAAGTGTCGAGCGGCACAAAAGCCAATTCCACTGATAGCTATCAGTGTGTGTCAACACAGCTAGCATGCTGGCTATCACCTGCAGGCTCAGGTGAAATCGGCTTCCCGTGTTCTGTCAGCCTTGTTTATTTCCGTCTGAGGGGGTCGAGACTTCGCTCCTCTCCGCGAGAAGGCTTATTACTCCACAGCGGGACGGGGCGAACCGGAGCGCACGGATTCTGTGATTATGTTTTTAAAGCAATTATCTCCAGATTGTTAGATGAAACGCTGTGAAATTTTAATCATTTTTACTGCTTTTTATTTTTTTGCTGCAATGCTGAATCATTTATATTCAACACTTAATTATTAAGTAATTAGCTTCAGGGTTAAAAAAACTTCTGAATTCCGATTCCTTCTCTCTCAGACCCCGCCGTAACCCAAACAGAGGCGGCGCATCAGAGTTAAACGCTAGGCTGTACCTCTGCATTATTTTTAATAAGCCCCCCCCCCCCCCCATGATAGATTACAAGGAGGAGGATTTTGCATCATTGCAATGCTAATTAATTTTGTAATCCCTGCTAAATTTGAAAGCTGCGTCGTAATCTTTTTTTTTTTGCGCCAGAGAGGCAATTCATTCTGCTGGAAACTTCGACAGCTCCTTCCTTTCGGGGAAGATCTGGGCGTTAGGTGGAGGACTTTTGGTGTGCAGTGCTTAATAACTTTATTATTACACTTAAGGCTGTTTTTGGAATATTTCTACACTGCATAAAATTTTACAAATCTACCCTTCGCAAGTGAAAATATCTTAAATATGGGTGAAGTTATTTAATATTTCTTATTATGAGATTATTATAAATAAATTAAATTAATTATATAAATTAGACATTTATTTATCTGCCAACAGAATAAGACTATTTCCAGCTAGAATTTATTTTAAAATATAGAAATTTAGTTCCTTTGTATTAGAATGATATTTGGTTTACTATATTAGGTTTTTTTAATTTTTAGATTAAAGATACTGCATGTTTGTGAACACCTCCACATTAGTGTTGGGTTGGTTTTGTTTTTTTTGACACATTTTCCTGACTGTATTCATTGATTACACCAACAGTTCGTGTTATTTGAAGAAAACGTTAAGGTGAGACAACCTGGAAGACATTTAGAAGCAATTTCACAGCAAAATCTTTATTTACAGTCAAGTATTCTTTTGTTCATTATTGGCAGATAATTTTGCTTCTTTCCAGAAATCAGTACTACAAAATACCAAAACAATCTGCAAAAAGAACAACAGATGAGATATTTCAAGCTTGAAATTAGGACAAAATGATTAGAAATAGGCTTAATAATCTAATTCATGATTAAGAGAGTTTTATAAAAGGAAATACCAGCTAGATTTGACTATATCCAAGGTATTTCCACTTGCTATGATGTGATGTTTGCAGGGTTAATAGTTGGTCTAACAGCAGTGTGATTATTTCAGAAAGAAACACAATTTAACGTACACTAATGTTGCAGCCGGCGCGTTTATATCTAAATATTTAGAGTTGAAAATCTCCGAACTTTTCAGGGAGGCACCACTATCGTCACTGTCACTAATTTTCAGGCAACCAATCATATGAGGGTTAGTGGTGATATGTTTTCAAGATGTAGTTGTCATAGAAACCGATTTTTACGAAGCCCTTGGATACAGTCAGCGCTTCCCATCACGCTGCTGACGGTTTTCCGCCAGATGAACACGCACCCTCATACCGCATTCACATCAAAAGTATGAGCGACACGTTGACACGGTAAGCAGATTTCGCACTCTCCATCTGATGATGTCACTTCCTGTCAATGGATAGCCTCGACATGAAGGAAACACAGCGAGAGCCCAGGTTTGTGTTCACAGCCTTGATGTGATCAACGTTATCGGTCTTTTCGCAGATTGACATGAGTGCAGCATGTCCTTTTGCACAGTAGTGTCATGGAGCCCATTTGCCTTCGTATCTTTTAATATAATCTTGTATTAAATATGTTCTCAGATCCTCACGAGGCAAGGCCAAGAACGCAATGCACTTTATGAAACTATGAATAAGGGTAATTTCAGAAATGATGAATCCCTGGTGAGTGCGCGAGCGAGCGAGCCGAGTTGATTGTTGAGATGTTCTTCAGTGAGGCCATGCTGACTTTGAGTAACTGAGTGATGATCTATTCTGGGTCATTGCTCACGTCCCCGAGCGGATACAGCACGATGAGCATGAAGACAGGATTCAGACTGACGTAATGAAAATGTACAGTATTGTAACTTTGCTGTCTTTTTCTTGTCAAGCGACATTTCTCTACGCACCGCTTGTTGACAAGCGAGGAGAAATAAGGTTGGGTTTTTGTTCTTTAATATATTTCCAGTGTAAATCTGAACACAGTGAAGGTGTGGGATCTTCCTAAAGTTATCAGGGACAACATTATTAAAACAACACACGAATGAAAAAAGGACAGAGCCACAGCAAAGACATTAAACCTCCCGGTCAGTACAATCGATTCAGTTCTTTCTTACCGTATTACAGAGTTTTTAGCGTGATGGTATTCTTAGCCTAGTGAACCAGTACCATAATGTATTTACCGATAGAGACTTCAAAGCACTCATAAATGTAAATGACATGCAGGTGGAAACTAATCTCTGGACAGGTCCATCATGGGAGATTTCACAGATTAATACTAAGGAAGAGAATGCAGCGGTCAGTCAAAAAAGAGTTGCAGGATGAGCTGAAAGCAGCAGGAGCAACAGTTACGCAGAGAACATTAACGCCGCATGCTAAACTCCTCTGCTAATAAAAAGCAGAAAGAACTCTTGTATCTGAAACAATATATTCTGTCCAGATTTAGCCAAACACTCAGCTGATCATGTCTGGAGAAAGAAGAGTCGCACCTACGATCTCAAGAACGCCGTGAAAACCATACTCGCAGTGAAGCACGGTGGCGGGAGCATCATGACGTGTTGCTGATTCTCTGCGAACATTGCATTACTCCGATTGCACGTCGGAGGAGGAAACATGACTGGAGCGATGCGTCAGGATGCATTAGAGAAGTATTTCATCTCATTGGCCAAGAACCTGAAAGGAGAAGTCAGATGCTTCAAACAATTACGTAAAGCGCACAGCCAAGATAACTCGAGAAGGCCTTGCATGGCTTTTCCATCAGAGCGATTCTCATAACGTTAGGGAGTTGACGACGATTTGGAAAGAGGAATGGGCTAAAATGAAACCATGATGCTGCCAAAAGCTAATTAGATGCCTCACAGCTTTACTCACCACCAACGCCTTTGCAACAAAGTGCTAGTTTGTGTTTTTTTGCCTATCAATCATATGTTTGTTTACGCTTATGGATACAAGACATTGTGTGTAAATTAGAATTGGATATACAGGACGCATGCACTGGAAGTATAATAAATAAATAAAAACAAAGTGTCTGAATACTTATTTCCCCCTCATCTACTGTACGTCCTTTAATCTTTCAGACACTTGAATTGAGGCTCAAAGAGAAGGGTTCTATATGTAGCTCTTCTGATTGACGTGGTCATACAGACAAAAGTACACATTTTTTCCGCCAACGCTGTTCTGCTATTCCTAAGTGGCACTCCGAATGTAGCAGATTGTGTCAGACACGGGTCTCTCTTCCTTCTCCCTGTTCACCGCCATCAAAGTTGCATCTGTGGATAAAAAGAGAGTGTCTCTTTGCCAGACCTCCCCTCTCAGCCTTCTCCTCGTTCACCTTCACAATACGTTTGCGCACACACTCACACTTCACTCCGGTGTGCAATAAATATCAATCTCCCTGCGCTGTGACAGTGGTGCTGGGGTGTGCTGAGTGGAAATCAATTTACTCTTTTATGCCGCGTAAACTGTCGCGTGGCGTCCGAATCCCGACGGAGTTTAGCTTGCCATGGCAACGTCACGTGCGCTTGCACACACACACACACACACACACACACACACACACCACCTGAGAATATCCGGGCCTTTCCGTCAGCCCATGAGTGGATATCTTGAATAATTCATCACTCTTCTCGACTCCTCTCCTCTGCATTCTCTCCGTTTCCGTATTAGAAAGAAGAGGAAAGGATTCACATTACTGTCACATCATCTGAGTCTTTCTATATCGCAAACACAAAACAAACACAAGTGGCTACAGGTTTGCTTCCAAATCAAACCCCTTAAGTTCTTGTCAGCTGTGTTCGTTGAAGCAGGACATGGCTTTCTCTCTCTCACACACACACACACACACACTTGAACTATCACGTTTCTGATGCCAAATACCAAAGCATCGGAAAGCCGGTTCATAGCCTTTTTTGGTTTCAGTGATGCAGTAGTTTCTGAGAGAAGCTCAGCACCAGGGTGATTCTGCATGCCAATTACGAGCAGTCTGTCAGAGAATCTGCTCGGCTGGTCACAGGGCGGCACATCACAATCACAATATGCTGAAACGGAGGACTTGGATTTGAATGCGATGTGAAATCTGATGATGAAGGTGGGCAGACTGACAAGTAGGAACACGCTGTGGCAAAAGATTATATCTGCTTCAGGGACTTTTGGCTTCACAGTACCATGTATAACTTTAAAGTGGAATCAAAATTGGTCTTTCAGAGACTTTAGTATCTGTCTTTTACTGAAATGGATGATATACAGTACCAATCAAAAGTTCAGACACATCTTCTAATTCAATGGTTTTCCTTTATTTTAATGAATTAAAAGACACTTCATCTCATATTAAAGTAATGATGTTCTGTCGTTTCTCTTTACTTAGCTGAGCGGTTCTTGACATAATCTGGATTACTCCAGTCGTGGAATAGAGCTATTTACTGTACACCAACTCTACCTCCACACAACACCACTGATGATCTCACACACATTAAGAAGGCGAGAAATTCCACTAATGACCTTTAGACGAGGCTCAGCTGTTAACGAAAAGCGTTCCAGGTGACGACCTCATGAAGCCGGGTAAGATAATGCCGATAGTGTGCAAAGCTTCATCAAGGTAAACGCCGGATACTTTGAAGAAGCTGAAATTTGAAGCATGTTTTGTTTACCGTCACAATTCCATATGTGTTAGTTCATAGTTTTGATGTTTTCAGTATTGTTCTTCAATGTAGAAAATATTCAAAATAAAGAAAAACCTGTGAAATATATATATATATTGAGAGAGAGTTTTGATGATATTCTATGATATTTTAATTGTATAGTTTATCACTTCCTGGAACAAATTTCCATGCTTGTCCAATTAAATGCTCTCCAGAAAATATTTGCCCCGCCCAGGAGGCGTGTCTTGCGCTACAGGAGCAGCTCACTAGCAGTAAACGTGGTCCGTCTGTGTTTCTGGCTGTGCGTCTTCCTGCACAATACTCCCTATTCCAAGCGCTGCTTGACTGAGAAAATAAAAACAGTTGGAGTTCGTACGATGCTAACTTGTGCGACGTCACGCTTATTTTCAGAGGGGTTTTCCAACTTCAGCCTCTTCAGTATGGAGCCCTGCTCATAAAGTGTCAACCAAATTGTAAAACATGGCTGTGAGATATATATGTATATAATTTTTTCTTTTGCTGTCATGAGAAGGGCTCTGTACTTCAGTGTTCAAGATCGCAAGCCTGTCTTTTTCCTTTCCATCAGTAAGAGTCAGTAAAAGGTGTTGTGTATCTCGAATGCTGTTGGCTGTTGTGTAAATCAGTCGAGCACGCCTGTCACTCTGACTTCCTGTTTCGGACAGAAATGCATAATCACATCACAGCTAAGAAGCCATTTCATTTCAAAACATAACGTTTAAGGAATATTTTATGGCTTGTGCTGTGCACGGCTTAATTATATTGTTGCAAGCATCAAATCAATACACATCGATCCTCCAGGCCGCCACCAGGCGCCGACACCATGAACTTTGTGCCATAAAGCCACATATCACAGCGAGCAAGCTGAACTACTGTACTACAAATCCAGGGTCAGAGTACAGACTGAGATCTGGTCCCACCTTCAACAAGAAAAAAGCCAAGCTGACGAATGAAAATAGAGCAAAGGACAAACTGACAGCACACTAAAGGTGACCGAGTAAAGCAGATTAGCTAGCTAGATAAAGCAAACACGCAAGTAGGGAAAATTAGCTACAAACCCTACAACAATGGTAAGATGGCGGGCATTTTGATAGCTAGCTTAGGAGCGAAGGTAGACTAGCAAAACACCTCCGTTTGTACACAAGTGAAAGTGGCACTTTGCTTTCTCAGCTGAAGGAGATCTTTCTGAAACGTCTCATTTCAACCCAAGTTTAAGACAATCTGGAGCTCTGAGGAGACAACAGTATTGCTTTTTACGTTTAGTTATGGGATTAATTTTTTGTTGTGTGAGAGAGATGAGTCCTAAGGGAATCGGAGGTCTCGATATCCATTAGGCACGTCTTCCCTGAAGTGTCCATCAACGCTCACAGTGAAATGAAGAGCAGGCTCGTGATGCTCATATAAAAGGGACTCGTTCAGTTTTGTCTGATGGATTCCAAGATCTTAAAGACAGAATGTTAATTGCAACACGGTCCTGCTGTGGTTAGCACGGTGCTATACATTAACGCTTCTTCTTAATGAATAATGAAGAGTAATGAAGGAGGATTTCGGAAAAGATGACATCAGATATTCCATGAGCACGTAAGGCAGTGGTGGATAGCCGAGCTGCATGTTTGTGAACGCAATGTAATTACTCCAGCTGCTGTCATTGGAATGATGAAAACTCTTGATAAGAATGTTTTTCCCCTGATCCTGTGATGATGATGATGATGATGATGATGATGATGATGAGTAAGCATGCCATTCATTCACCTGAAGTCAGTCAGTAGTTCAGTGGAATTACTGTCACTCTCAATTAGCTTATTTCAGGTGATGATATAAAGAATGCCGCTAACCACCACCTTTTTCTCTCCCACGCTCTCTCTCTCTCTCTCTCTCTCTCGCTCTCTCTCCCGCGCTCGCTCTCTCTCGCTCTCTCTCGCTCTCTCTCGCTCTCTCTTGCTCTCTCTTGCTCTCTCTCGCTCACCAGGATGGCATGGGTCACTTGAGAATCACGGAGAGAGGTCTGAAACTAGAAGGTGACTCCGAGTTCCTCCAGCCTCTGTATGCCAAAGAAATCCAGTCCAGATCGGTGAGTACCACGAAGCCCAGACTCACTCACTCACTCACATCCCAAGCCAAGCACAGCTGCTATAATATCAGTAAGTGTGGCTGGATGACTTGATAATGTGTGGGGCACAGGTCTTATCTTATCTGTCTCCTAGCGAAAGCGATAGACAGAGCAGGTGGGAGAACGAGTGAGAATCTAAAGGAGTGAGCAGGAGTGAACTGAATAGTAATGCGGCACTGAGATTAGAGACAAACCATCCATGGGTGATGAGAAACACTGGACTACATAAGTTTCTAATTTACCTTATTTACTATCTTGACTGAAAAAAAACAAAAAACAAAAACAAAATAAGAATATCTAACAAAAAAATATATATATATATATAATAATATCTTGAAAAGGACTGTATTTGTAACCTGGAAATAAATCTGCCTAATGTCGAAACCACAGAACAGAAAGCCTTAAGGAACAGGTTTTAGTTTTAGTAACCTATGCTAGCATCCATCCATCCATCCATTATCTATAGCGCT
>JAQQZX010000011.1:1120520-1133832 GCA_030068355.1 Notoglanidium maculatum | reverse complement strand
ATTCAGTATATGCCGTACGTGTCGCTTCATAGTTTTGATGTATTCAGTAATGTTTTACAACGTAGAAAGCAAAAAAACAATAAAGAAAAACCTATGAAAAAAAGTAGGGGTGTCCAAACTTTTGACTGGTAGTGTGTATAAATGTCTAAATTTATAGTGTAAAATATAGAATAATTTTCAGTCATTTTAATAGTTGCAAGATTAGACTTTAAACTAGACCCTGACAGTGCTGCCTGCTGTTATTATTCTGATAATTCATGTAATTGCAGTTTATTTAATTTAATTTTGGCACAAATGAAAACCCATATTGCGCTCTCTCTCCAATCATTGGTAAACTCTGCTCTGCTCTTACCTAATCTGATGTATTATTTATGGAATCAATGGGGAAATTTACTATTACATGTCAAGGTGTAATTAAAAAGGAGTCACTTCTGTAATCCCTTGTCAGGTTCTCACGGAGTTCACGCACGGGGCAGGATGCTTGAGGTGAAGTCAAGCACAGGAAAGCTGCTTTTCTCGGCCGACGACCACGAGGTGGTGGTGGGAGCTGAGAGATTACGAGTCCTGGGTGAGTGAATAAAATGAAAATTCACCTCTTTATCAAATAACCCTTCATTTGAATTCATTAATCGCAGAAACAGCTCAGGCTATGATTTTTTTTTTTAAGTAAATATTGTTGTTCATGGGACTTCTTTGCATTATAATTATACACAATGTGGTCATTTCAGAAGAATAAAATTAAATTGTCCTTTAATCTGGCTGAATAGACCTGTTTGGTTGTAAAGTCATTACTACACCAATGGATAAGTGATTGAACAATTGCAATGTTGATTGAGGAAATATTAACCGTGGTTCAAACTGCGAGCAATTGCTGAGGCTCTGAAATTTTCAACCATGCTTATTTTCTCGGCGATGAATCGTTTAGCGTGAACCTCTCTGCAACTTACAGCGAGAAGTTTATCGTCGGTCTGTGTGTGTTGTAGAGTGAGGGCAAAATATAAACACAATAATGCTTCTATAAGAAATTAATTAGCGTGCCAAACCCAAATGATGTCATAAACGTGAAAATGAGCTACATTTCTCTTTGCAGAACAGATGATTCTTTCTGCCCACGTCTCCCCACCTTCTCCACATTATAGATTCTATGTAGATGTAATTCTCATAAATTATGAATATATTTCATAATCAAGCCATAAAAATACTTTCAGAGAACAAAAAGTGCAATTACACAGAAATTATGAAAATGTAAGTGAAATTTCTCAAAATCACCATAACAATAAAATCATATGTAAGGAATAAAACTCATGAGAAAATAATCAACAACATGATGGTGATGATGATGATGCAGTTCTTTCCTGTAATGCCAAGGTCATCTCGTACTATAGTTTTTAGCTCCGCTTATATTTTCCGTTTTAAAAGAAATACCAAAAGAAATCTATTTAAAGTTACAGTTTTACCTCTGTGTTACAAAAGCACCGACATTGCAGCCTTATTCCATAATTATGCACTTTTTTTATTTGTTAAATGGCAACGTTTTTTCCAAATCCATTTATTATTAGTGGAATTTTCATGCAGTCCCATGTATATTTCCATAATAAAGCCCTTTTGGCCAATCGGAATTGAGCACATTGTCTGTTTAGAGATCTGGGATTACCTTTCAGTCCCAAAAATTCCCTTCAGTGGAAAACTTGTTAACATACAGTATTACACAACTTCAACATCACAGCTATGGAAAAAGTCATCTTATTTTTAATGTCAGAGAAATAACTCCATAGCAAGTGTGCAACACAAGAGAAAATATTCCCTTGTATAATGTTGGAAAGGTTGGTGCTGTAGGACTTTAAACACACTTTAGCATCGTGTGTCAGTTATAGCCTCTGGTTAAACGTTGATCCAAATGAGATTACTGAGCCTAAGCGTTTCCAGCCGTATTGGATTTATTTGCTCCTTAGAAGAGGTCACGCATTGTAAATGTGGTGTTTGTCTTGATTCAGTCTACAAAGTAATCATGTGTTAAAGCAGGCTAATCTATAAAACGCATAGCTTTGTGCCTTAATCGTTAACCCAAACATTAACCAGGCTTCTACATGAAACCGATTCTGAACACTAACCAATCTGTGGCCTGCTTTGAGGAAAAAAAAAACTGTAATAGCCAGTGCGATCATTATTTAATTCTGCTTTCATGATTATAATTTCACTCCAAGCTACAAGTGAATAATGTGAAGCAATCAAGCTGGCATTAGTAACTTTTCTTCCTTCCACGTTCAAATGAATTCACATTTATTCATGTTTTTTTTTTTTTTTTAAAAGTGTTTTCATATCATTGAGAGTTTAAATCTCGACATTACTGCAGTCATCCATGACCACGAATCCAAAAGAGTAAAATTGTTCAAGGGACAGCATTACTGTCATTTACCTGTCAGTCAGAGCAACACTGGCAAGTCAAGGGTGTCTGTGAGTTTACATATGATATGTGGAAGAGGGTGGATAGCTCTTTCATCCAAGTCTGTTATACTTCCCTGTGATGCAGCATGAGGAGCACTTTTTAAAAAAAAAATGCAGTCAGATGGCCTCAAGTGTCTCAGAATAAGCATGTGTTAGCATTCGCCTTCCCCAGCTGGTATCTGTTGCATGATAGGGAGGTAGGTGGGTGGGATTTGGTAGGTCAACAAATCAAGAGGAAAAAGATACAGGGGGCTGAACAGGAGGCACGGGTGGGGCAGCAGCTGTCATGGTCTCCTTGGTGCCCCAGGGTCCATGGTTTGATCATGAGCTCAGGATACTGTCTGTGCATGTTCTCCTGGTGCCCTGCAAAAGACTGGAGTTCCATTGAGGCTATTTTCCCACCTCAGCTACACTCTGAGACTATGAGAGCATGACTCTGATTAGGAAAAAGTGGTTCCTGAAGATGAATGAATGAATGAGAGTTCCAGGAACTCAAGCCAACTGATATTAACGAGCAAGCTGAAAAATAGTAATGTTTTATGCAAGTCTTTCTTTTTAGATGAGTTTAATCGATTTAATAAGGCTGGGATGGCATCATTAGTAATATTACATCAGTTTAATTAAAAGGTTAATAGATACAGCTGGTCTGATAAGGTGTAATGTGCATATGCATGACTTTGCCTTTAGCCGTGTTTTACAATTTTATCCATTACTGATTAATCAAGTCAAGTATCAAGGATGAAAAGCTGTAATGTAAGCTTCCCATGTTCCGAAGTATGCTCTGATCAAACCAGGAGTAAAGAGGGTAGTTGATGTGGGTAGTTGTAGTGTTGTGGTATGGGGTCTGCACTAGTGACCAGAAAACTGTTAGTTCAAGCCTCAGAACCAGAACTGTCTGGGCCCTTAAGCATTCTTGGCCCACGTTCAGCTAGATCCTTGGACCGCATTCTGCCTCTTTTGTAGGTCACTTTGGATAAAAGCACCTGGTAAATGAATACATGTAAATGCAACATTTATTCATTTGGCAGATGCTTGTATTCAAAGTGACTTACAAGTGAGACAGAATTCATTTCAAATATCTAGACTTTAAAGGAGCTCACAGCAGACCCGAAGCAAGATCTTGGGATTATAAATACCTTTTCACATTTTTGTCAATTTAATCACCTGCACATTCATACAATCACCCAATCACGACAGCAGTGCAATTCACAAAATCAGGTCAACAGTTTCAGTTACTGCTCAAATCAAATGTGAGAACGGGGGGGAAAGTGATTTCAGTGATTTTCACCTTTGCATGGCTGTTGGTGCCAGACTGGGCTGGTTTGAGTATTTCAGAAACTGCTGACATCCTGGGAATTTCACACACAACAGTCTCTAGAGTTTACACAGAATGGTGTGAAACAAACGCAAAAACATACAGTTCTGTAGGTCTTGCTGATGAGGGAGGTCAAAGGACAATGGCCAGACTGGTTAGAGCTGACAGTAAGGCTACAGTAACTCAAATAACCTCCTTTTGCAAGTATGGTGAGCAGAAAACTATCAAAGAATGTGAAACACGTCAAACCACGAGTTGGAAAGGATCGCACAGGACGACATCTGGTTCCTCTCCAAGAAGAGGAATCTTAGGCCACAGTGGTCACAGCGTCACCCAAACTGGACAGTTGAAGACTGGACAAATACTGTGAATGAGCTGCAAGGTCTGAAAGGGTTGGAGGTCTAGACAGTATAACGTAAAATATCATAGTGACCTTATGTTCTTTCTTGTAGCGTTTCACAAAGTGTAGTTCCAAATAACACCTTCTTTTTGCATGATAAATGATACCGGTACAAGTGACTCAGTCACTCGAAGAGCACCTGAAAGCATCTTCCTTTTTTTCCACCACATTCCGCCAGACTGAGGAAATTGTATTTCATGTGACAGAAAGCAAAGTTGTCCACGTTCATTCATTTCAAATCATCCATGTTCTAAGTGGGTTTTTTTCTCTCCTGATATTTATTTTAGGAAATAAAAAAAGCTTTGACTCTTCAAGGTTGTTTTGTGTAGCAGTTCATCGTACAATATCCTCCGAGATAGTAGCGAACAACTTCTAAAGAGATTACATGTTTTTTTTTTTTCCCCACTGATCATTTTCTCTAATGCACACTCCATTACCTTGCATTCACGCTAGCATACTAAAGCCAATGGACTATAGACATTCCAAAGATGTTTAGAAATCTGTCCTGCTGCCATGGACTCATTCATATTCTTACAAAAGGATGGCGCTTTTGTTGGCTGCACAGACCAAATGGCAGTTTGTTAAGCGATTGCATTTGTTCATTTGGCAGATGCTTTTAAAAGCCAGGATAAAATTCATGCATACGGCATAACCAGTGATACAGCGGGCTAAATACGAGCCGCTGCCTTGTTTCATTTTGCCCTTTCAAACGATCAAAAAAGAACTCGTTTTGCAATGGCCCAGAGTACACTCTTACACAACAATTTCACACTAGAATTTCTTCTTGAAATTCTTCGTGGAGTTCAGACCAATCTCAATCCCAAATCAGAACTATCGCCCATGATCCTTCTCTCTCTTGTAGGAATTCCTACCAATCCCACATGAACCCATCCTCTCTTGAAGGAATTCCTAGCCCTCACAAACAATCCCATCCTCCCTGGAAAGAATTCTGACCAATCACACATGACTCCATCTTTTCCTGAAGGAATTTAGACCAACCATTCCTCTCGTAAGTGACTCCAGCCCAATCACACACGATTCCACCACCTCTTGAAGGAATTCAGACCAATCATACTTTCATTTGCACTAGCGTGCAGTAGTTTCTGATGAACTTAGTTGGTTCTAGCTCTCAAAATATAAAGAAGTCAGCATTACTAAGCCACTGTGACTCTGAGCTTCTGCTGATAAAAGGAATAAAAGCATTAAACGCGTCAAAGTGTAAAGCAAACATCCGCTATGCTTATGCGCTAATGTTAATGATTATGCAGAAGGATTTTCAGATCCGACCTCCTATTTCCGCCCAAATTAACCAACTGTGCCCTTTGTGTTGGTTTTTGTAGGGATACACGCGTTTTTCAGAAACTTAAACACAGACCCACGTCTGCCAGAAGAGTAAATGCTACCACTCTGATTATGTTAGTGATGTAAACGAATTTAATCTGATGGTAGGCTTCAGATATGGGGTTCATTCTGGCATAATAAGACTACAGTTCTCTATTTGGAGAATGTAAATGAATTTGTTATGAAGTTTGCAAATGCAGATTTGCAAAAGTGTCTGCTGGGCCAAATGAGGTAAACATACATTTGATTGCAACATCTAATAACCTAAGCACCCTATTGTGTATGTAGATTGAGTTGGCACAGAGGCAAATGTAATTAAATCTAACCCTTACATAAAGAGACTTGATGGTGTATCTGAATAAATAATTAATCTTCTATTATGTCTGACACATTCTCATGTATATATTATGCGCTGGTTATATAAGTGACATCATTTTGGTTACATTCTTAACAGGACCAACTCCAACACAAAAATCTCACCTAACCACCATTGCAGGACTTCTTGTCATTTTTTTTCTCTGTCAAGCACAGCTCTGACATCATCAGGAAAATGTTTGTTTTCTTGGCAAAGCATTTATACAGTAATGCCAGCAGCACTTAGGGCCATTGCAGACATGCTCCATCCCTCCCTGAGGTCTTGGCAGAAGCACCTTGAGGTTCATAATTTATTTATTCCAGTCCACACTTTACAAGTTCATTCAGCAAGCCTCAACAAACTCAATTTAAACCTGTCAAAAAAGAACTCACTTTACCTGCTCATTTTCTGGTTTATTTAAGCGTCCCCCCCCGTTTGCAGAATTTTCTTCCGCTTATTTCTACAGAGCATCAGTTTGACACTTTTGGCAAGGAGAAGGATATTTGGCTTTTCAAGCTGTTGCTAAAAACGGCACTGGAATATTGCGCCTAATACACTTAAAGGATTCACGCTGGATTTCACGTTCCTTTCCATACTCTGAATTCCATGTAGGTTAGTTTACATTTCTGACCATATTCTTTTTTTGTTTGGACATTAACTGTTTAATGTATGATAATTAATGGAATAAGACTAGCTGGGGGGTGGAAACCCACACCGCCTTCTCAGGGGACGCAGTAGCTGACAACGTGAGCTCTGGCTGTATACTGGAACTTTTCACCAGACCAGTATATCATCTTTTTCCATTCACTGCATGCTACTTATCCATCAAGATCTGCAGTACGGCGTTTCAGACACAGCCTTAGTGTTTTCTGCTAAAAAAGTGCCACGAGACTGTGGGAACGTGAAAAAATGATATACTTGTGGGGTTTTTTTTCCCCATGTAGGTGTAAATAAATCGTGCAGTATATAGAAAGTGCTGTTTTGCGGGTCTGTGGTAGCTCAGTGGTTAAGACATTGGACTAGTGATCGGAAGGTCGAGAGTTCAAATCCCAGCACCGCCAAGCTGCCACTCCTGGGCCCTTGAGTAAGGCCCTTAACCTTCATTGCTCACTTGTATAAAATAAATAAATAAATAAGACATATGTAAGTCGCGCTGGATAAGGGCGTCTGCCAAATGACATAAAATGTTTTTCTTTACGTGCATGCGTGATTTCAGTGGCGTTCGATTCAGCGTACACTTCATTCACTGGTACACGTGATAAACAGATAGACGCTACATGCCTGGTTTAAAGAGCTATCAGGCTTCTGATGCATTCGGTCCATGCTTCATCACGACCCTGGAATTCCAGCACGATCACTCCGACATCTTACTGCATTCCTGTGTGTTTTGCTTTGTTAGTAGGATCAGAATTCACTGCTGATTGCTGGCAGCTTGCTGACATCCTATTTGCACCCCAGCCTTGACCACTGCCCCTCCTTGAAGCACTCGCTCTGATGACAGTTTATGCACAGAGTAATAATGGCTGCAATTCCACCTTTTCATGACCGCACCGCATGTTCCTGAGCCAAGCATTCACCCAGAGGGGTTATTGATGGTTTTCACAGTCTGCATTACAAGGCACTGGTGCTTTTATAGGCACTTTAGAGGTGATTCATGTCCTGTGTCTAAATAGAACTTTTCTGTGAACAATGCACCACTTTAAATACGATGATAAAACTCAGAATAAGCCTCTTCAACCATAACCATTCTTTACTTCCTCACTATTACCTTCAAGATGATATCTAACAAGCAGCATCAATCGATACATTCTACAGCAATGTTTAATGGTAAACTGTAGCATGTGCATTAAATGTAATGCAATGAGATCACTCTGAGGTGAAGCTTTATAGCCTTTAAACAAATATATATATATATTGCAATAAGAGTAAAGAAATAAAATGGCATATAGTATAGAGCATAGTCTAATAATACTAATAATACAGCATGATCATTTGCTATTTATAAATTCACAACATGTTAAAAAGCATTTATGCTCTAGTTTCGACATTCCCATTGGGCTCATATTACATGGATGTACATTTTAATCAAACGATAAATTGAGCTTTGCTTTTTACAGACCGTGTTTGTTGTGAATGATAGAAATTGTAATCTGTGGTCTGTATTTCTGCTGTAAGTTATTCAGTAGTGTACATGAGTAGTTCATATCACGTTCTTGTTCGTTTTTGTGTTACAGAGCCAGCCCTGTAAAAACACCGACTTTGAGAAAGTTAATTTGCTAAAACAGTTCTTTTTTTTCTCCCCTCGCATATTTATGCTTATGCCTCAGCATGGAACAGATGGAGGAGGTGTTTTGCAACTCTTTCAAGATAAATATTGCTTCATCAGATGAGAAGCCGCCACCGTACCAACCTCCGCGTCTCTGCTCACATCCACAATAAAGCGCAGATATGAAAAAATAAGAATGACAGCTTTTAGGTAAATGGAACTTGAATGTGCCTAATTGATGAAGTGGGTTTTGGGGTTTAATTATGCCATGCTTTGCAGGAAGCTTAATGCCATCACCACCCCTGAGTGAGACTAAAATATTCTCTAAAACGTTGCGCCTGAATCAGAAAAAGTGTTCATAAACACATTCGTTTCTTTTTTTTTTTAACCTCATACTATCCAGTCAGACAGCTTTCCATCCCAACAGTTCTGCTAGACAAGAGGGGTAATGTTTGGCCCACGTTTTGAACGCACGTATGCACTCAAGTACGCGAATTGAGACCCGGCGTTACTGACGTGTTCCCTGTAATGATCAGATTTAACTAGCTAACTTTGTTAAGCTTACAAATGAGTTCATGGCAGCTGATTGGGCAGCACTTCGACGCTCAGTGCAGTGATGTCCTCGATGTTGTCATCATAAAATATTCCATGATGAAGACATGACTTATATATGCCTTTCATTTCTCTCTGGAATAAAGCCTCATTGCAGGCTAGACCATCCTTTAGCATCTGACAGCCTTAAGGATCTTCTAGAGTTACACTATTTGAAAGTGTTAGTTTAGTCGAATAGTGCTCTTTGTCGTTTAGCGCTGATCCATAATAATAAGCGGAGGACGTTTTAGCTAAAGTCAAACGGATTCCTAAATATCGCTAACCAAGTAGCGTCAGGTTGTTAGGCTCCCCTGGTGCTTCTGCAAGCAGGTTGCACGCGCATCTCTTTTTGTTCGCAAACAACAAAGCGGTGCATAAACATGAGCTGGAAGAACATCTTTTATGACCTTGCTCGATATTAAACATCTCCAAAACAACTGACAGCTCAGAAGAGTTTATTTGTGCCGGAGAAATGAGAACCGAGTCGGCCAGGACCCCGTACACGCCGTTGTAAAAGAGATGAAAATAATAAGCAGTGGAAAACTATTTAGTGGTCTGAATTAGAGTTTAGTCACGTCCTCGTGAGACTCACCGTCCTCATAAAAAGGACATCACTTTTTCTCCCAATTACTTTTATGCATATATCCTCAGAGACCCTGTTATAAATAAGCAGGGAATCACTTTTATCTCAAACTGCTTCCTGTTTGAAGTCATTGATTAGCTTCCATTGTAACAAGGTTAAAAGAAATTACAGTGCACGCAGCATCACAGATTAGATTTGCAGAGATTGGCCGAAATAAGATGTGTTCATGTATCCGATCCTGTGGTGGGAGACTGCAATTCTACAGCACAGAATTCTATTCTCCATTAATTTTAACAATCTGTGCTTAAAGAGGGCAAAGCAATTAGCATGTGTACTCAAGTTCAATGATGTATTAAGCTTTGCGCATACTATTCTCTTAATAGTAGTACATTTAAGCATTGGAGGATTTATTATGATGACAACAGCAGCATCTTTGGCGGGATAACTTTTTTTTTTTTTTAACAATCTCTCAAAGGAGAAACGGTCACGTGGCGCGACCACACATCACTAAGGAATATTATATTTTTAAATGATTTACCATTGTTTTTTTAAAAGTTGGAATGGTTCATACACATTTCGGACATTTTTAAAAGTCATTCTTTCATTAAATGACAATATAAAAAAAAAAACATTAGATGAGTTGTTGCAGTTACAGCTTTTACCCCATTATACAGTTTTACATTGAAATTTCTCACAGTATGATTTAGTGGTTGCGCCACCTGACTTTTCAGGCTCTTTTCGTTAAAACCCAGATATATCTTCGTGCTCGTGTGTTATTTTAAACAATAATAATAATAATTTTTATGAAGCATCTTTTAAGCAATAAGAATAAAGAAAAAAAACATTGAATTAGAAGGTGTGTGCAAACTTTTGACTGGCAGTGTATGTCAAGTATTTATTAAATTATCATATTAGAAAACTTAAACAGACTTGGATTTAAAGATGCATGCAATATAATTGACCAGCATAATATTTGCTCATTTTAGCCATTTAAATTTCAGGTTGTTATTCCGTTATGACGGACTACAACGAATTATTTGGTAAATACAGTAAATTTAATAGGAAAGGTAAGTAGGATGCAGAGTTTGGCAGGTCTGTGTGACAAACCAGACATTCAGAAGCATCAGTCCAGTGATCAAGTTCTGATGTGCAAAATGAAGCCTGCTGTTGTAGACAATTTCCATGTGATTAAAAAGTATTCTTAAAAAATAAAACCACACTCACTAGTCAGTCTGAAATGTGGTTGTTTAACGTACATGTTAACTGCTATTCTTTGCACTAGCTTTGTTAGCAGATTAGCCGTTCAAGCTAACTGTATTAGCTATGTGCACTTACCACCAGAAGCGCCAGCGCTACTCTCTACTGCTTTTCTTCCAAGCTTGGTTTTTCTTCACAATGTCTTTAATAAGAGGTCCTATTTTGCACATCAAACAGTAAATGGGAAAAGTTACGGGTAATTGAAGAAACGTCGGCCCAGGCGACTAGCCTACGGAATATGGTCGGGATCGGGAGGAAAAAAATCATTTTGCTGCTTGATGAAATGGTGAGAAAACGAAAACATACAGTCAGTTTGTCGCTCACTAGTGCCAACGCAGGGTATCATCTTCACCGTTGATTTTTCACGTGGGATCGTCGCTAATTTAAGGTTGTAGCTGTGCAGGGTGAGAAAGACGTTAAAGCAGAACCTGACAAATAAACAAAACAACAGTATACAGATAAAGACGATGTCTTACGATGGTGGATTGTGTGTGTGTGTGTGTGGGCTGGACGGCTACTTCAGGACGGCTGAGTAGAGACAGTATAATCAATTACACCACAAGACAGTTGAGGGGATAATGAAATTTGTGAAATGGAGGGAATGCAAAGCGGTGTACCGCTGCGGTAATTAAAATGGCCTGTGACAGGGGAAGTTGAGAAATAAGCTGAAGGATGTTCACACGTCTCTCTCTCTCTCTCTCTCTCTCTCACTCGCAGTCAGGAGTCCACATGCTAATAATATTACCGGAATTTTTTTTTACACTAATGATAATTAAAGCTCATTGATTAGTTTCAATTAAATCTCGTTGACTGGCTGCGGTGCAAGCTAATTCAAACCAGACCTGATAATAATAATGATGATGATGATGATGCTTTGCCATTAACAGCTTTCCTGGCTTTAATATTTATTACTGTACTGATAAGTAATTTAAGAACTGATATATGATAAACGTTACAGCTGTGTGCAGAGTAAAGAGCTACCGATCCGTACTGTATTGCATATTAATACGCAGTACGCTATAGGATAATATAAACTCGCATTTATAGACACTTAACACAATCTTGTACTTTGTTCACTGTTAATGCTTATCAATATGGATGTATATTAGGTTACTATATAATAACTACATTAAGGAGAAAAAGGTAAGGTGAGAAATATAAAGTGTGAATAAAAGAACACGCAATAAAGCACAGTGTGTATTAGATATGGATAAATAAGGAATAAAACGTTATTTTTTTAATGTAAGGATTTTCCGGAGTGTTTTATCCCTCTTACGTATACAACCGTAAATTGACAACACTATTTATTGATTTTTTTATTATTAAAGTACATCTCATCGCAGTAAACTTTTAACGCGACACTGATACGGTTTTCTTTTTCTAGCAGTAGAAAAAGAATGAATTAATGTTAGCCATGCAGCTGGTGCTAATATCCAAGCTGCCCTGTTCTAGAAAATTAATCAACATCTTCTGAAGTTTGTTAAAGGTAGAAACCATTTAATCATGTTGGCATATATGATAATTTACTGTAGAAATTGAGCTCTTATTTTGTAAGTGTAGAGCAACCCAGAGTCATAATAAACCTGTAGTGACATCCTCATGGCATCCTTCTGTGGGCAGGAGTTCATTCATTTACGTTTAATGGTGCGTAATTTATGGAACCGAACCATGAGATTTCCTTAAGGAAGGAATAAAGTCACCACATTTCATGGTTTTATCAAGGCTGAATAGGAAATACGTCGTGCCGACTGACCATTGGCTTCCTGTCAGGTGACCACAGCGAGTAAATGATAAAGAGTCTATAAAAGCCAGTGAGTTATGTTTAAATTGTCGCTTTACCTGTTCACCTCTCCTTGGAGACTCAACAGCACTGAAATAAATCTCTCGAGTGCCGCTCACGATGCCAGATTAGATTCTCAACCTGAGAACAGCACCGTGCTGTTGTAATTCTCTTTGTTGTTGTTATTGTTATTGTTTTTTGGGTTTTTTTTAGACATAGCCGAATGAAATCGTGAAGTGATGCGTGAGAAAAAGACAGCAGGTTTTTAGGGTCCTTTGTGGAGGGTTTTTTTAATACCGCTGCTAAACCAATAACCCTCTTATTTAGCGACAGATTTACAGCACAGGCGCAACCGAGGGAAAATAAATTCAGTCAAGCCCTACACAGACATACGGCAAATTCCCAAGTCGCAAATTATCCCATGTAGCTTAAGGAAGCCTGGCCTTTACCGTGTTCGCTAGAGCGAGTGGAAAACATTGTAAAGATGGCATCATTAAAGCTGATTGTTGATCGCAGCCAGAGATTCTTCCAAAGGTCAAATCAATGACACTCCCAGACTAAAATACAGAATTACACTCAACACTGCTGGCTACGGTCATGAGTGTGACGCTTCCAGAAAACAAACTCTCTTGCAAACTGAAGTGTGTTTCATGATCACTGCTAGTGTGACAAATAGCCTCATTCCTGCAGATGATGTTATCTGGATGTTCCTTCGCACTCTCTCGCTATGTGTGTGTGAGAGAGAGAGAGGTGGGATGCACTCAGAAGTGGAAAACATACTGAAAAATTAAACTTAAAAGTGCACTATGTAGGATTTAGTGGGCTCTATTATCAGCAATGGAATATAATATTCATAATTATGTCCTCATTAGTGTATAATTAGCTGTAACATCATTGTTTGCGCGTAAGTTTAGAACGAGCCCTTTATACCTACACAGGGAGCGGGTCCACCTCTACGGAGCCGCCATGTTGCACCGCT
>JAQQZX010000011.1:1099627-1111358 GCA_030068355.1 Notoglanidium maculatum | reverse complement strand
TGTGGGAGGAAACCGGAGCACCCGGAGGAAACCCACGCATGCACGGGGAGAACATGCAAACTCCGCACAGAAAGGCGCCCTGGGTGACCCGGGGATCGAACGCAGGACCTTCTTGCTGTGACGCGACAGTGCTAACCACTGCACTGCCATGCCACCCTATATTATATTATATTATATTATATTGCTAGGCATGGCTCATTGCAGTTATATATTATGCCTGAGACAGTGAGCAATACAGCAGTATAATCAGGATGTCTTTACTGTCTGCAACATCAACTCAACAGAAAGAATTTTCAGGATGACTGAGCGGTACAACGGCCTCAAGCGAGGATCCCCCTATGTAACAAGTGATGTCTGGCTTTTTCTATGAGTCAGACCTCAATCCTTTAAGAAAATAATTGTTTTAAGAATGTATTGGCATACCACTCTGTAGCAGTACTTGAGGTAATACTGTTCGTTACGGATGTAGCTTGATCTGAGGAGAAAAGCTGAGAGGAAGCGAGGAAGATCGATGTCCATGTAGCTGGCACCTCCTGTTGTTGGACAGGCACTCTTCGCTCCCTGATCGATGTCCGGATGCTCATCAAAATCTAATTAAAGGGGATTCTCATTAACTAAACAAACATGAGAAGCTCACTGCCAACAGCTTAGCAGAGAGAGAATGCTAGCGAGTGGGGTCAGATATGCTGGTGAACGCATTCAGTCCAGGATTGTAATGAGCAATAAATGGCCTGTGGGGGCATTAGTTTTGTAGCCACACACACACACGAACACAGAATATAACTTTGCTCATCAACTTTCCAGCTGTCCAGTTTTAGAGTAGTCGTCACTTCCAACATATGTGTAAGAAGGAACTTACTGACAGCCATCAGTCACAAAGGTGTACAAAAGCACCTGACATTAAACAATGAACCTGGATTACACTTGCTTTTAACTGTGCAGTACGGCTGCTGTTCATATCCTGTGGTCATTGGGAATGCCTCTTGCACACATCCTCAGAAATTAACGCCAAGCCTCTGTGTAGCACAATACCAACATGAACAGTGGGGGCAGTAGAGCACCATGTGACACTGTCTGACTAGCCTTGTGTCACTTCCTTGTGTGCGATTTGAGACGGTTATTGATTACCAACACTAGTCATTTTAAAAAGCCTCCAAAGGTCTGTCTTGCATGCCGGTCTTCTAGTTTCTAAATACTTTTGAACGTAAGGTCATAGTTTTCATGATCGTATAAGACACAAATAATGACAACAGTCACAATGATGGCAGAAAGAGAAACGGAAGAAAGTTTCAAAGAGAAACGGACTTTGTCATTGTGTTTAACATTACTGCGCATGAAATCTTTAAACTTTTATAAAGCAGATGGACAGGGATGTTTTAGCTCTGATGTGACATGTAGTGTCTGTCACTTTTAATCTGCCAGATGTTCAGCCAAGCGTGCGAACAATGCCACTCACATCGTCTCTGGTGAAGTATAAACCAGGACTTAGTCATTTTGTGTCAGAATAAGGCAATAACAGAAGGATAGAATATGGTGCCCTAACTGTTCTATGAATTTGAACAGATTTTATGTAAAACTTTTATTATATAGATAGATAGATAGATAGATAGATAGATAGATCGAGAGAGAGAGAGAGAGATGGTATATATAGATGAGTTTACTAATTAAAAGAAATATCAACATGGGGTCTTAGTAGAGCCTTGCAGAGCTGTATTGGAGCTTTGTTTTGATGATGACAGTGGAAAGCATCTAATAAATCACTTCAAAATCTCCTATATACTCTTGAGATCTGGTGATGGTGACACTGAAGGCCAGAGCATAGCATCTTTTCACTCATCAAACCATTCACACCCCCTTTCTACCAATGCCAACTAGATGCTAGTCCTGGACTGGTGCTACTGCTGGTTCAGAGTTGGTTCAACTTGCAAACCTTCGAAGAACCGGTTTGTTTTTCCTCGGGCTAGAGAGACATCGTAGAGCCACGTCGTTATGTCACTGTATATGTCTCTGCTTTCCCAGCAATGTTAGCACCAATCACAGTACCAACAATGGTGGACTACATCATAACGTCCCAACGGAAGCTGTGAAAATGGTGATCACAAAGTTTTAGTTGGTCTTGTTGGTCACTATCCCCCAGCCCCTGCTGAAAGCGGTTTTTAGGTTCTACACCAGCAAAGTTTTGGTTCTGCCTTTGAACCAGGATTTCTGGTTGGTTCTTTGCCTATTGGAGCATGAAGAACTTGTTTAAGATTAGGCACCGGCTCCAAATGGGCCCTAGAACTGCCTTGGTATAGAAGGAACATCAGTGAGCCACCGTGCCCTAAGAATGGGGCGGAGTCATCCTGATAATGACCACGCCCATCAAGATAGAAATATTTCATTACGGAGGGACGAACTCTGCCAGCAAAAATAACTACTCTCCTGTCAGAAAAACTGACAGTTATCTAAAAGATTTTCCCACACATATCTGCAGAAAGTTATTTGCGTTTGTCCTCGAACAACAAAGGAACTCACCAAACTGTCAAAAAAAAAAAAAATTGGAAATTTGCTGCATGAGGCATGAAACATCCGTCGTCATCCATATTTCTGGATTTGTTTGCTGAAAAATGAACAAAAGATTCTGACTGATGACATTTTCTTTCATAATTATTGTTTCTCCCTGTGAAATATTGGCTCTTACAGTCGTGTAATTTCACCTGACAGAGATTCTGTTCAAGCAGAAGAAAAAAAACCCCAAGGAGATTAAAAATGTTGACAGGTAACAATTGGGTATTTTACAGCTACTTCACAAGGCATTCTTGACTTCTTTCTAATATCAAGTTGTCATAAAATCACAAACTTTCAATACTCAGTGTAATAGGAAAAAAAACTAAAGTTTCAAGACAATGGACTTGTGATAGATAGAAACCAAAGTGCTTCAAAATTTCAGTTCATTAAAGAAGAGTGAAAAGTGGAAAGACATTACGTGAGGTATTTGGTTGTAGAATGAGGGTTTAGGAATAAACGTGAGGTGATTGGAAAGCGCTCATCTCTTATCTTTACTGCTCAACAGACATGGCTGTTTCTTCCCATTTTTTTTCTCGCAGCCCATAGGCAGAAGGTGATTTGTAATCATTAAAAGCTGTGCGGCAGATCTGCAGGAGTTGTAGAAGCAGCCCCGGGTGGCCTTGGGGCAGGGTCATTGCTCTGTTTCGACTTGAAAATGGGCCAGCTCTGTCTCGCAGAACCCCGTCTAGGCTGTATTTATGAGAGTAATTGTGTGAACATCGTGTGCCATGTGCAGGTCAGACTCACCCTAGGGTCCTTTCATTATCTCAGCTCAAACGCGAGCTCGAATAATCACGTCCTCCCCCAGTGACACAATGGAAAATGTTAACGCAGGAGCAGAATTAGCTCATAGAGAAGAAGTTTGACTTAAAGTAAATAAGGCGTCCGTCACCTTGGCATTTCGTATTTCTCACAATGTTGTCTCTTTTCGTGAGCGCTTGTTCTCGTTCTTATTCTCGCTCTCGCTCTCCTTCTCCACCCGGCATGACTAACGCGAACGTATTCAGCTGGGCGGATAACGTTGGGCTTTGCTGACTAGATAAGAGCACGTAAACAAATAGACGTGGCAATGTGACAATTTCAAATCTCAGGCGACGCAGATAACAATCATTATGTGAAGGACAAAATAAAATGAACATCCCATAAAAATGCGCATAAATTTACACAACCTGTAAGGTGGCCCCTGGCTCTCACTATGATTTCTACAGGAAGACAGAAATGTGATTAACCTTTGATCTTAGAGGGGGAAGAAGAGAGACCTGGAAGGACGTCTGTGCTTCGTTTTCTTTCCTTGATTATGTTTGTGACTTTATAGTACGTTCATCACAGGAACACGTCTGTAAATACAGTGATGGGGAAACGAGTATTCGGACACTTTTGAGTGCGTAAAACCGCTTCACATTTAAACACATTATCTTTTGACCTTGTGCTTATAAATATAAACATTAAGTTTTATAATCGTTAATAAAGATATTAATAGGGAAAAATATCCAAACACCACAAATTTCCAACATTTTGTTGCAAAGCCATTCGTTTTTTCAGGATTGTGAGGAACATCTTCAGTCCCATCCTCGGTGTTAGAAGGATCTCGTTGATGGACTTGCAATTAATTGTAAAATTCACATATATTCACTGGTATTTAAATCAGGAGACTGACGAGGCCATGCAGGGCCTTTGTGAGGTATTTTAACTGTGTGCTTTTGGTCATTTCCTTGAAATGTTCTTCTCTCTAGATTCAGGTTCTTGGCCAATGAGATTAAATTCTTATCTAATACTTCCTGGTAAGTTGCTCCATTCGTGTTTCCTTTGATGCTATGTGATGGCCCGGTACTGTTTGTAGAAAAGCAGTAGTCTATCATGATGCCCCCACCACCGTGCTTCACCGTGGGTATGGTGTTCTTGGTGTTCTCAGCAGCGTACACCCAACAATAATTTCTCCAAACATCAAGAGCTGATTTAGTGCCACAGAGTTCAATTTTTGTTTGGTCTGACTGTTCCAAAAAAAGTTCTGATTTGTCTAAATGCTTTTAGATGAGCTTTTTTGGTAGCAGAGTGGATTAGAATGAGGTGTAGAAACGGAGATGATTGGATTTGTTCTCGGTGTAATTGTTGTTCCTGCAACTCTCAAGTGATTGCTGGCTTCTTCCTTACCTTCCTTAGTATTAATCTGAGAGCATGTCGTGAAATCTTGCATGGCGGACCTGTCCAGAGATGATCAGTTGTGGACTCCGTGAACTTTCCACCTGCATGTCATCAAACCAATTGTACTAACAGGGATGTTTAATGTTTTTGTTGTTTATTAATGCTGTCTCTGAGAACTTTAGGAAGCTCCTTTACTTTCAGCATGATGCCACTTACGGCTGATATTTGCAGAAGTTTTTCAGTTGTGTTTTATGGTGCGGCTGTTTTGTTTGTCTGTCTGTGAGCAGGATTGCCTACAAAACCGATTCCCATGAAACTTGGTGGCAGGGTGTAGCACGGGCCATGGAAGAACCCAGTCAATTGTGGACCGTATCCGAGTCCATGAATTGAGTATCACCTTCTCTAACCTCGTGAGACACGGCATTTGGCCTTTCGGAAGTCTGCACTCAACAATGCTATACATCTTAGAATTTAGTACACAAAAAACATAGCCAGTGTAGAAATGCGGGGACTCTATTGGGACGTATAAAGGACGTATTATATTTGCATATAATAGAAGACTTGGCGGAGGTCTGTGCTCTCCAAGGGCCATTCTAGTATATTGATTTATTTTTTTAAGTACAAGTTAAAAGACATTATGTGTGTAAATGTGAAGTGCATACTGTATGCACCCCAAGTGTCTGAATACTGATTTCCCTTCACTGTATTGTCCAGTAATAATGCAAAATCATCTCATCTCCATTCTCCTCCATAAAAAAGGGATCAATATGATTTCTCTTCATTATTAATATGATATCCATTCATCATCTTCCCTCACCCATCCCAAGAGACTGCTGTAATCTGCTGCGCTGTGTAATATTCCTTCACCTCCGCCCGAACATCCGTATCTAGCAGATGTCAGCACCGTTTGAAGTTCAACAGGACAAGCAGCAGATTTTTTAAATCATCAAGGCTGCTTTCATGTCTGATCAGACTACCGATGCTAATTTTACACCTATTTGTATCACTTAATCGGTGAACTAGCTCTCGCTTTGTGAGCTGTGTCTGAATAAAAGCTGTCAATGTGATGAGCTGATGTACCTTGTTATCCAAAAGCATGCTGTTGTGATTTGGACATGGTCTATTATTTATTATTTTACTTTGGCTTTTGCTAAGCCTCACACCACATGCCTCCCTTACTCCCTTTTATCAGAAGCGGTGCTAATCTTGCCTGAATAATGGCTCATTAGCGGCATTGCCATGTTCTCATCAAATTCCTGCACAAACAAGAAGTTATCATTTAATGCTTCACATGTTATCTCTTATACACGTTTGCTTATTATTTTACATAAACATTGCGCTGTGTCTGTTGTCATATAAAGCTACTTTCTTCTTTGCTAGGTAAATTATGTGATTTTTCTTTCTGTAGTCAAAGCAACTCCTTACTACATCTGTTTTCTTGGGTCAGGAAACTCATTTCAGATATATTTCGCAAGATCTGATAGCAAAGACTATTAATTGTGCATTACATTAGGATAAACTTTGCTAAGCATAGGACTAGCATAAAATCTCATTTATATTAGCTGCTTTCTTTCATTATTATTATTATTGATTGAATATTTGCTAGAATTAGGTCAGGAATAACACACTTGCTGTTATTGGACAATAATCCAGTCTCCGTGGGATGGTGGTGTTGCGGAATGCTTTTACCTCAATAAAGTGGATTATTTTCCTATACCAGCAAGTTCTGTTGTGTGTCAGTTATTTCCCTTTTACAACAGTTTTACAGTTTTTAATTAATTACTGAAAGACATGAGACACTTTGTAGCCATTTATAGTTTCATTCAGTATCGTCACATGACCTTACTGACCTTTACAAAGCCCCAACACTGGAGACTCCTTCCAGAAATGTTAAATGCATGTCACCGGAAAGCTTCACATTAATGCTAATACTTTTTTCTTCATTAAAGGTACACCGTGTAGGATTTAGTGGCCTCTAGTGGAGAGATTGCACATTGCAACTAACTGAATAGTCCATGCCTGGTCACTTCTTTGGTTTATCTTAGTGACTGTTATTCTAACATTTCAGTCATTTTAGGTTGGTTTCTGATAAATTTGTGATAGAAAACTAAAATAAAACAACACTAGTGTCAAACATTTTTGTACCCGTTACGGTTTTCTTCCGAAAACTAAAAGCCTGGTATTTGTTTGACGTTTACCTGAGCCTTACGTGTACACTTATGCTACATGTGCAGAAATAAAACTTCACGTCAAATAGCAAACACCAAAACAATGACACAAGCAAGAACTGACATTTACCTCTTTCTTTCTTTCTTCTTCTTTGTAGCGGCTCTTCTTCCCTTGGCCGCTTAGACAGCAGGTTACTTGTAAAAAGCGTGAAGCACAAATCCTTAAGTAAAAAAAAAACCTTAACTAATCCAACACTGACAGTTCCAAATGACAGTTGGTTCATTAGAATTTCTGTCAGAAGAAAAGTCCCAACCTGACCATCTTATTTACATACAAACTGTGAAGATGGCGTTGGACTGCTGTTGACACAAGCGGTTCTGCTACAGCAGCTTAATGACTTCAATTACCATGAACAGCTTTGCATTTGCAATAGCGATATAAGTGAGTATCAGGGCCAAACATTTATATTAATGTTTAACAAATTACTAAATTAAAAGAAAAGGCAGATCTATAGTGAACACCATCAGTCTCTTGAAACAGCTCCTACATTCTTTGTCTCCCTTTCTTCTTTTTCTGTCTTCTTTCCGCTGCGCAAAATGTGAATTGCGCCCTCTGGCGCCAGTGTTTGATTTGTCCGTTCAGGGCTACCGTAGCGGCGCAACATGGCGGCGCCGTAGAGGTGGACCCGCTCCCTGTGTAAATAAGGGCTCATTCTAAACTTACGCAAACACAACGATTCAGAGTTACAGCTAATTATACACTAATGACATCATACTCATGAATATTATATTTCATTTCTGCTAATAGATCCCCCTAAACCCTACACAGTGCACCTTTAAGGAACAACAGTTTTTACTTAGTGCTTCTTATTATTAGATGACATGGGGCATCCACCGTATCTCCACCCTGTCCCTGTGAATGAACCGTTACTATAGCAACGATAACGTATTACAACAAGTGCTTTAATATAAACTCTTATGGGAATGATTGCACAGCATCTGATGTGAGAATTCAGCTGTGCCGTGGTATAAATATCCCTTAAAGCACAAACAGTTAAGTAAGAGAGCGCTATAATTGACTCAGAATGTCATGTTTGAAGTGAGTCGTGTGTGTCTCCCTGAAGGAGCGTCCCCTTTCTACAGCGAAGCCACGAATTACTTTCCAAACCAATGCAGTACTGTAAGCTTATAAAGCTTTTTCTGTCTAAACACGTGCAACATTTAAGGTGCAATTTTTGGAAATCTCTTGTTCTCACACTAGCTTCAGAAAACTTCAGTTACATTCTGAAAGAAAGTGGCGTTAATGATGTCGTCTCCTGGGATCCGTCCGCCTTCCAGGGCCTCACGCTCTCCCAAGCACACAAAACGATTTCTCACCATCGCTTCTTTTTGCTAAGGTGCATTGCATGATTAATTTCAGCTCTTTGGCATATAAGACAAATGGATGCACCTTCTGAGCACTCAGCGTTTCCTGTTTTTGTTTCAGTACCATCTCCCAACGTCAGTAAAGCCAAACCGTGTTAGATTGTAAAACGTATTCAAAAATATCTGTTCTATTGTGGAATCTGTTGTGAATAATAATAAAGTCTTTTTTCACACTCTTAATAACCTCACAATACAAATGTGATACAAGACGAAGCTTATACACTGTAGGACAACTCCACATAGAGTTATGGACGGAAGAACACGCGACAGGAAATGCCATTATACAGAAATAGTCCACGTCGGGGGTCACTTATTTTTGTGTAACCGCATGACCTGAAGTGTGTTATTGCTCCACAGTATTTTGCCTACAACGTTTTATTTATTAATGAGCGACACGCTACGCTTTTTAAGTGCCTTATAGGCTACGTTCACATTACAAGCCTCATTGTTCAGCTCTCATTTTTTGCTCAGATCAGATTTGCCCATCTTGAGGTTCACGTTCATAATGACAGTGAGCTGTATCTAACTGTAATGTGAACGCGTCTGTCCTCCAAAACGTCATGCATGCGCACACTGATATGTTTTTACATGAGTCATCTGCATAATCAACAAAAAACATATCTGTGAGACGACTCGCGGTGTTAAAACCTATGAAATGGACGCTAGTAGCTAATGTACGCGTCGTGTTTCGCCCTGGAGGACAAACAGTTCTTCAGCTGCAGCTCTGCTCCAGTGTTGTTTTGCTGCGCTGCCGGTGTTCTGATGATTTGTGCTACTTAACCCTAACCCTGACCTTAACCCTGAGACTTAAAGCTTAAAGGTAACCCTAAAATCGTGATCTTAAACCTAACACACATCCACAAAATGGACAGAGCAGCATGCTGGATGATGACGACGCGCTCGGCGCATGTGTACAAGCACAAAGATTTATTAGAAATCAACGGAAAGATTTAGAATTTTGAAATGTTTAAAACAAAATGTTCAAAAGCTTGAATATTTAATATTCAGGATTCCGCACTATTTCTAGCTTCCTTTTTTTAAATTTTCTAAGCAAATGTGTGAAATTGACCGTGTTAACGGCTTTGCACGAAAGGTCAGATTTTCCTCATGTCTAATCTCGTCTACTGAAGCACGTGTGATCAGACGATGGCTCAGGAGTTTTTGCTCAAACTTGTGGCGTCCATGCCAGCGCATAAACGCAAAACAAAACAAATACTAAGAAACTCTGAAATTCATGTAAATATTTCAAAGCTTCAACTTTTCACTTGATTGCTGCCAATAATATAATACAACAGTTTTTAATTATATTAGAAAAGACAGAAGCAATATAGAAGCGTTTTCAAGAACGCCGTCAGACTTTTGGACTCCGCTCTACATCAAGGTTCGGGTGTATTTCAGATTCTGATGTGTGTGTTCTTGACTCGTTCTGCTCCGCAGTTTGGAATCTCCAACACGTTCCCTGTACATGGAGGCTCCTAAAGGTGTGCAGATACAAGCCGAAGCCGGTGACATCCAAGCCACCTGCAGAAGTGACCTGCGTCTGGAGTCAAAAGACGGAGAGGTAAATGTCCTCAACACACACACACACACACACACACACACACACACATTCCCACACAAGCTGTTGACACTACGATGTGTTGGACAAGTCGATCCGCTTCACATTTCTGACATCACCATCTGCCATCGGTTCGTATCCAGACGAGTGCGTCGCTAGTCCCCATATGGTCCCTCCTCTTCCGCACTGCCCCGAGCTTAATATTCAGTCTGCCATACATCAACGGCAATTACAGGAGATAATCCACGACCCAACATTTGGAGAGAACTGATAACCTTGTAAGAAGCGCACTTGTTGTTGCAGAGTTTGAGAAATTGGAAGATTATTACCATATGTTCACAAAATATATGAATAATTACAACAAATCCTGCAGGCTGTGAAGAATGATCAGCGGCCTATTCTCCAGGTTCCGGAAGTGAAACCGTCGTAAAAGGCCGATCGTGGTAAAGCAGCAGCTCCGACACTGGTTTCGGCTGAAGCATTAATCACGTGGTTTATATTAATGCGCTGGTTCCAATACATTACGGTTTCTATAGTAACAGCTCCTTCACAGGGGCACGTGATGCATTCTAAGACTAATAATAAACAGATTAAAAAAGAAACCATTGACGGTAGAGAAGGAAAAACATACAGTTGTTGATGTGTCGAGGAATTGTTACGTTTGTGTAAGATTGATGGAAGGAGTCTCCAGTGTCAGTAAAGACAGAGGAGTTTATACGTTCTGGTTTCTCGGTAACATGACAAGCTGAAAGGTTTTTCAAAAGATGAGACAGGTTGCTGAAGGTATGACTGTTTATAGCTGCTATAATGTAAGCGAGAACGGGAAGTAATTCGTCTCACGGACGTAAACATTCAAAAAACACGTTTATTAATAAATTAAATTGTAAATGGCATATCTCTGTATTGTAAGCTGAATAAGAGTATAGCGGTGTGGATTATTGTTCTATAAGGAATAAGACATTATAGAACAACCACCCCTATGCTTTCATATTCCATTACATCCGTTCTTAGCGCTTTTTACCAGGAGAATAGAGACGCCTCGGCTGCTCGGCAGTCCCTCAGAGGTTCCGCTACAATTAGTCTCCCAAAAAAAAAAAGCCCTCCAGCTCCACACTCAACTTTGCTCTATAGCAGATGTCTGGAGAATCAGCGGAGACCACTGCTTAAAAAGTGTTCCAGGTCATTTGATGGAAATGCTTCCCCAAGGCTGTCGGTAATGACTCCTTTTACCTTTTTTTATATCCTGACGGGTTCCTCTGCCGGCTGCGGTAATGCTCTCTGGAGTCCGGCGAGCGAGGGAAAGAGAGAGGAAGTGAGAAATGAGAGCGATACGGTCTGGCTGTGAAGGGCTGGGAGTTTTGTCTAAGTGAGACTGTCTGCAGTGCTTATGTCACCGAAATGGTTTCACCTGCGGTTGGATGGTCGGACCTGCGGAGTTTGACTATTCCAGAGAGGACTGTTACATCAAATGGGTTTTTTTTGTGGTCTGGTGGAGTTACAGTGGCGATAACGTTAGCCTCTTTGTTCGGCAGACAGGCAGAATGTCGCTCCAGTTGATGGACTATTCAGGTATCTTTGCGAGAAGCTATTCCACGGCATTCAAACAGGATTCACTGCGTGTACTCAGCTGAATAACACACTCCAAGGTACACTTCATCATGTCTTTTATCTACATACTATAAGTGCTATAGCCTATGTTCACTTTTTAAGCTTATTAGTTATTATTTTGATAATCTGCCAGTTATTTCTTTGATAAAACCATGAATTGGCTGGATATAAAACACTATATATATATATATATATATATATATATATACACTACCGGTCAAAAGTTTGGACACGCCTACTCTTTTTCATAGGTTTTTCTTTATTTTTTTTGCTTTCTACGTTG
>JAQQZX010000011.1:1045891-1095477 GCA_030068355.1 Notoglanidium maculatum | reverse complement strand
TTTGTGTGTGTTTGTGTTTGGAAAAAAAGGTTCTACCACTAGAATTTTATGTATTTTATTCTAATCTTGATCTTTTATGATAAACACCCTTATAAACAAACCAGGAGGAGAATCAAATAAAAAAAAAAAAAAAAGAAAAGAAAAAAAAGAAGGAGGGGCTTGAATGACTTTCGGAACCCTGCAGCTCAATTTTGCCGGATGTTGCAGCTCTAATGCATATGATGTGCAGCTTTCTGTTCTGAGGATCCACTAAGATGTTCATAATGTTCATCCATGTGTCATGTGGTCATGCGTGTAAGCCCTGTGTTCCCAGAGTACTAGAGGAAATACTACTCATTTCTTTCTTTATTTCTACTAATTTAATGCAGTATTTACTTTCAGGCCTTGGTTTACTAAGATCCAAAATAACAAGAGTTAATTTATGAATCGGATGTGGGATTAGTGGGTCTGCTGCAGGTCATTTACAGTGAATAACTGAGTGAATTGCATCATATGCAAATTAGCGGGAGGGGCTATGTATGTATGTAGACGTTGCTGCGTTCGACTAAAACCTAGAACTCAGAACTCCACCTCGGACTAGGAAAAACCCAAAGGGAAAGCTTCCTGTATGGTCTGCTCAACTCCGGGTCGACAATAATCAAAATGGCCGCTCGCAGCTTGAGCAGTAAACGCAGCAGCGCTCCTTAGCTTTCAAAGTGTTATAGCGTAGATCCACGCATTAGCTTTAGATCAACATTCGGACATGTTCGCTTGTTAAATCTATAACACTGACTCTACAGTTCACTGAGAAAGATTAGTCATGAAATCACCCATCATGGTTAGCTGCTTAGCTTGGTGCTAACAGAAGACGAACACGATGTTGGGTTTTTTTCTGCACTTTGACGTCAGAAATGCCGTATTTCCCATTTCTGAGGTAAATCGAACGCAGCAACAGATCTCGGACAAAACAAAAAACGTATATATATATAAAAAAAAAAATCAATCAAGACTCAACTGCTTGACTAATGCTGACCACAGATGGATTAAAAATATATATGCTATTGCTGAAAAGTACACACGTACGTTATCGTAAGGTAGAGGTCAATCAAAATATTCTCTATTGTCCATTGCATCTCATATGCAGAAATAATTTAATAAATCAACATTACCATTGCAATCTGAGGTAATATTTTGAGAACATTTCAGATTATTTTCCACGCTAAGAGAATAAGTGTTAAAAATAACACAGCTTGTGCTGTTTCGAACACATCTCTAGGTCTAGATAAGGACAGCAGTTTGATGTTTCTGTGTAATTTTCCACCCTGATAATTGCTACAAACATCACTGCACAAAAAAAGTGCTAAGTTCTAACACTTTTCTTTTAAGAGTGTACTAAGGCATCATTTAGATAAACATTCTCATTATTACGAGTTAGTAAACGCCGAAACGGGCTTCTACAAATTTAATACCTGCTCTTCATTATGACATTTTCATTTGCGCGTGTAATCGCCGTTCCGAAAGCAATTTTCATGTTCAGTAAATCACTTTACGGGTGCAAATATTAATGGATTTACATTAACACCACTCGGGATTTTGCACCTCAGCTGTTCTGCTCACACGTTTGTGTGTGTGTGTGTGTGTGTGTGTGTGTGTGTGTGTGTGTGTGTGCTATCAAACATGTGGCTGCTCATGTTTTTAGTAAATCGAGGCCTCTCTGTAAATTCCTGTTTGCTTCATTTCCTTTTGAAATTATTGTTAATAACTAAGGAAAGTTTCTGTGCTGAGAGTAAAACGCTAGTCAGCAGTGCTGGGAAAGTGTGTTGCCCTTCTGCACATTTTCTGCAAATTGAAACAACTACAGAATGTTTCAATGGTGTCGAATTTTTTTATTTTATTGGTTACATCGCAAAAACAGTCAAATTCCTAATATCTAAAGCATGTGGGGAAAAACGAGAATAAGAACTAGTAAGTATGGGTGTAAACTTCAAATGATTCAATACGATATCGAGTCACTGATTCAACAAGCCGATATTGCGACTGAATCTGACACGATGCGATTCTTCAAATCTTCGAAGTGATACGTGACTAACTTTGTTCAGAATCTGAAGTAGGCCTGCTGGTAATTTGCAAATGATGATGATGATGATGATGTAGAGATGCTTGCTAGCCTGTTATATCATTTACACGTCAGTTTGAAAATCAGAATTTCTTTTCTTTTCTTTTTTTTTTTTTTGGATAATAATCGATTGTCGCTTCGAATCATCTCAGTTGTTGCCTTTGAAATCAATGCGCCGGTCCACGCTGTCTTTTCGCTTAGGCCGTTTATACTCCTGCGTAGAAGCTACGGCGTGGAGGATTTTTACTTAAAATTGCTTAAAAAAAAGCACTTAAGGTGGGCGTGTCCTCTAGGAGGCGCTGTCACATGAAACACACTGGAATTTTCTGACATCGAAGAAGAGCGGAAAAAAAATGTGTGTTTCGGTGTAGGAACAAAAACAGGGACAAAATGTTGTTTTGAAACAAATTTACAGAGAAAATTTACATTTATCTCAACACAATATCGTGTTTTTGCGGAGAAGAAGGAGCAGCAGGAAATGCCTAGGAGGAAATGCGGTGCTATCAAAAGGACTGATCCGAACCAGTTGTTGTGGTCTGCGTCACCACGACGTGTAGTTACATATTATGGGCGTGTTCAGCAACGCTACGCTTACGTAACGTTAGCCTAACAAAAGCTAACCGAAGAAAGTTAAGCTTTGTTTGTTAGCTAACAGAACCTAACGCTTTAGAGACGTAGCTAGCCAGTAACAGACAAAATGGTGGATGAAGTAGTAACGCCGCCTTCACATGCTCGAGACGGAGATTACGAGCTGAGAGGGAGTTCATGTGCAACTTCCGAGTCGATAACTTGTATTTACCGTAATTCTGAGAGCACACGAAGACAAGTTTCACCGTTTTGACTAAAACTAGCAATTCCAGGAAGTCGTTAAACCCGAACGCTAGCACTGTACAACGTTGCGTGAACACGTCGTATTAAAATAATTTTCGATTTGTTACCAGAAGGATGATGATTTTGATGAAATCCGCCGCGCTCCAGTGAAGTCTGCGTCTGCGAGGAACAATAAACACTATTTTAGCTAACAAAACGCTAGTGAACGTTCCCGAACAGAAAATGTGCGCTGAACTCAGGCCCGGTTACTGCAGAGCTTCTACACAGAAGAATAAATAAATTAACCTTTAGACCGCTACGAGCTAATTAGTGTTTCAGAAGCAGAGATTTTGCGTTCGGGAATCATGGCGTAGTTTTTACCCGTGAAAGAGCAAAACGCCTTTTACTAATGGAAATAACGTGGAAATAATTACGCTCATGTGTAGAGTAAACATGAAGAGTGGCACTTATGATTACGGAATTACATCATCGAAACCCCGAACGATCGCCATCATCCTGTTAACGTGCCAGAAGGCGAGACGTGCGCAGATACGGGACTCTTTAGGGAGCAAACACCTTACAGGAGCGCTTAAAACGATTCATTTACGTTTCTTTTCAGGAGTAATTAAGAAACCGTGGGTTTGTGTGTGTGTGTGTGTGTGTGTGTGTGTGTGTGTGTGTGTGTGTGTGTGTGTGTGATTGCTGCATTGCTACTACTTAAAGTAATTAAAAAACCCACTGCATGAGATAAAATCCTAATTGTGGTAAACTGGAAGCAGGAGGGTCCATTTTTCATAATAATTTTAATCATGTGTGGAAGATTTTTTTTTTTTTCCTTTCGCTAACACGGTTGCTTATGTTGCTAATGAGAAGTCATAAGATAAGCAGGACTTTAATTTTACTTCATTATTTTTTTAATTAAGACAAAGTAAGTGTTTGAGTAGAAAGATTTGGAGTGGTCATGAAAACATTAAGCATGATTAAATCCTTTTATTACTTATTCATTGTGGGGTTTTTTTTTTTTTTTTTTTTTTGCTTTTCGTTACTTCCAGCTTTTACGATGTGAATCCCAACATGAATATGTGCCTAATTCAATACAGACATAATTTAATAATTATTCTAAAGTGTCATATATTGGTTGATTTATTTATTTATTGCTGTTCTGATGCATAAGAATTGAAAATCTGAAATTGCTAATTTGGTTGGATTCACTGACGTCCCCTCTGCGAAAAAAAAAAAAAAAAGGAACTGGTTTGGCCCATTTTTTTGTGAGAATAGAATCTCATCTCAAATTATTGTTGACTGATTTTTTTTTTCCTACATTGTTGGTTTGGTTTTATTTTAATAGTAATGTTAATGAAAAAAAAAATGAAAAAAAGGATCCTGGCACATTCTATGCAAAATGTAGAGAGCATTTATTGATGCGAAGAATTCTGTCCGCTGTCTGTACTAAATTTATTATACTTTATGTGTACAGTTTGTATTTATGAACTGAGTTGCAATCGAAACTGTATCAATAAACCTATTTCAAAAAAAAAAAAAAAAGTGAAGTGAAAATGGAGAGAAAGGTACATCGGCGAGTGATCTCTAGATAAATAAATAAATAAATAAATAAATAAATAAAATGCTTAAATTCACAATGGGTCAAAGATTGAGCGAAAATAAAATGAAATTACATTTTAGAATTAAAAAAAAAAAAAAAAATTTGTTAGCGAACTGAAACCTTAAAAAAAAAAAAAAAAAAGAAAAACAAAATCACGCAGAAAGATGATACGTTTTTGTTGTAGGTTTTTGTTTGACTCACTGTCGTACAACGTCCCTTTGTGACGAAACGTCAGCGTGATTTTTGTTCAGCGTTCACAGACAAGAAACTGAGATAAACGTAGCAAGAAAACAAATTTATATAAAAATGATCATGTTTGTTTTGATTGTCAGAAGGACAAATCAGGGACACAAGACAAATGTGTTTATTGTAATGTTGTGTTTTTTTTGTTTTTTTTAATCTGCAGCTTCGGATTCAGTCAAAACGTGTGGAAAACTGACATATTTGGATATTTAGCATGATAAACAACAAAGGGTTTATTTAGACAAGTTAGCAATGCTACTCGTGATCAACATGTAAACGTTCATTTTCCATGACGTGGAAAAGAGACGAATTCAAACTATTGGGTGGCGCGATTCCTCGGACCAGTCGCACGGCCTGCAGTACGGCGTCCCTTCTCACGGCTTTAGCTCCTAGGTGCTGCTTGACTCGAACAATTTGTAAGAAAATCATGGTTTTCATGGCTTATCCTGTCGTATACATGACCTGTCGTTAAACGTTAATAACTATACGAGTGTGTGTGTGTGTCCTGTGATGTATTCCTGCCTCATGACTCCAGAGCCACCTCAAACTTCTACCTCAAAGACAAACAAATGAAAGCATTTACGCAATTAATGATAAAAAAAATCATTTTAGATGTTTCTAGCAGGAAGTCCTTGCCTTGTCAGTGTTGCCAAAGTTTTACAATTAGCTTAACCACAAAAAAAAACAAAAAAACCCTACAATAATTGTATATTACTCGCGCATGACTGGACACTATAATCGCAGTCAACGATCAACACGCTTCATTTAAAGCCGGTGCAAAGCAGTTCACCATCTTGCAGGAAATTATAATACTAATTATTCACATGACAGACTCATGTCATAACCTTTTTCAAATTCACACATCCAGTTCATGATGTGCTTTAAGTTAAAATGAACTCTTGAGCCGTTTTAATATACAGAAAATTAATTGAGCATGATTCCACTAGTAACGGCTACAGTACGTAGTGTAGAGCGTTGTGGCTTTAGAGGGCTTGAGAACAACCTGAACGACGGTTACATGAAATCTAATCTGTCTTCTGACCAACGGACAACAAAGGAGCTTGTAGTATTTAGCATTTTAGATAGCAGGTGGAAATCTGCACAATGACGCCGATCACCATCCCGATGATGTCACAACTTGCTACTTGTTAAGACGTCAGCATGTGCTTTTTTTTTCTTTCCTTTTTTTATATATGCTGCTATGTTTTTACATGCTTGAGTGTGGTGTGTTTTTTTTTAAGATACCACCACAGCTGATTTATTTGCCCTCGCCACGGAATAATCCGATTTAGCTCACATCATGCAACTATCCTTTCATGATCAATTTTTCATTGGAAAAATGAAAACGATTCTCCCAATTCACGATTCGATTCACAATATTGGGAAATAGAAATTTAAATGAAGAAAAGTTTATTACCAAAAAAAATGTCCTTTTGTTTTATTTTCTTGATAACCAACTATAATTATTCACAAACTTTTGTAAATGTTGGAGTAAAATATAATAGGCTATTGACTAAAATTATTCCTTTATTAAAAATGAAACAGGTTAATAACAAATAGGAGAACCTTTTCTTAACAAATGTTTGTGAAGGCCGTACAACTAAACGCTTCTCTTTTCTTTATCTGTAAAAAGATCGCTCCGATTTCTTGTTGAATCTGCTTGTAAAGTCGATTGCACAAAAGCTCTTTCCCATTTTAGACAGGGTTCTATTATTTGTTTTGCGTGTATTCGCAGCATTAGAGCCGTGTTGCTTCCGCCTACGGTGACGCCGCATGTATTTCCACTATCGTATGTTATTGTGCCCTCTTCTGTCTAAACAATGCCATTACAGCTAAGAAAAACAGCTAAATAAGAGATTACGCAGCCTGATGATAATTGGGATTCATTTTTTATTTCCACGATTCAAGTGGTCATAAATTTATTGTTGCACGGTATATCATTACATAATCAGTAACAGAAGACAGCAAAAAGTTACGATAAATATTACACTATATATAAAAAGCTATAAATAATGTAACGTCGCTGAGACAGTTTCTTGGCTACATATCTGTGTGTGTGTGTGTGTGTGTGTGTGTATTATCTGCATGTTTAAGATTTTTTTATAAGAACCCTCAAAGGGGTTTTTATATGAATATGAGCATCATAATCCATTTATCCATGCAGCGTTCTTTCGCTCCTTTGCTTTAATAGTGTTTTTTTACAGCGATTTATTTGTTTTCTAAGAAATTATTATTATTTCTTGCTATGAGTATAAAACTGAATTAGAGGAAGAATTTAGACTAATTGGGAAATTGGAAAGGCTCATAAACATCAATATAATGTTGTGGTAAGCAAACTTTTTCTTCTGGGAAATGAGAATGAATATTATTATTATTTGTGTTTACCAGTGATGAATAATATCGTTTTATTATTCGTATAACATCTCACGGAGGGAAACAGCATGACATTCCTGTGCACTACACCTGGAGAACCTCAGCAGAAACGTTCTAAAACATGTTGATCCTACTCCTTTAATGTTAAAGCACTTTTGGTCATATTAACATTTTATTAAAGAATGAAAAAGTTACAAAAAATCTATAAAGAAAGTCCTTTTATATGGACGCCAGGACGGCCTCTCTTTCAGTTACAGCCACGCCCCCATGTGCAGCTTAGTGCTCTGATTGGACAGTGATATGGTCAGGTTATTACCACACCCTGATGAAAGTGCAACACGATGAAGGTTTTGCTTTTCAGTGTGCCGTGTTCTCCGAAAGTGTCACCAAGGAAACGCAAACAGTGTATTGTGTGTAATTGTGTATAACATTTACATTTACATTTAAGTCATTTGGCAGACGCCCTTATCCAGAGCGACTTACATCCATACATTTTTATACAGGTGAGCAGTGAAGGTTAAGGGCCTTGCTCAAGGGCCCAGCAGTGGCAGCTTGGCGGTGCTGGGATTTGAACTCTCAACCTTCTGAGCACTAGTCCAATGGCTTAACCACTGAGCTACCACAGACCCCATATGTATAACTGTGGTGGGGTTTTTTTTGTCATGGGACAAAAAGTCATACATGTTCATCACACCTTCCTAAAATTTTGGGCTAAATATCTAAAATCTCTATTTTAAATTGATGTATGGGTATATACAGTGTACCAGCCATTTCAATGCGATCAAGGTCTAAAATCTAAAATATCCAATTTAAGCATTACTCAGTTTAAAAGGCAACATTAGCATCACGCACTCAATGCGCTTAGTGTAGTTTTAAATTATAAACACTCAGTTTCCCTTAATAATTTTGAGCTTTATGCTTATGACTAAACTTCTGTCACAAACATCTCCAGTGAACCGTCTACCATGACGTTTATTGGTATTTTATGATGCATTAACCTGACTGATCGTCTACTCTTGCCTGTCTGTTTTCTTCTAGATCCCGAGTTGCACGATTCTTCTCGTCTTTGCAATAACATCTGAAAGGAAAGGAAAGGAGCATGAGGGGGGAGATTTGAGAAAGGATGACAAAGTAGAAGGGGCTTTCACTATGGATTACACCTAAAGTTATCATAATTTTATCTCTCCTTTATACTTTTATCCATCTTCAATGAATGTGTTTTCCCCCCCTAAATAAATCTGCGAAATGACCAGTCAGACGTGTAAATAACGTTGTGCCAAAAATGATAGTGACTATAGGCACTAAGGAGGTTTATTAGTGCTGAACCACTGGACCGCTGCTCATTGGTCAGCAGATCTGAGAGATCTGATGAAACCGTGACAAGCAACATACGGTTTGGTCAACATCAGAGCCCAAAACGGTTCAAAACTTAGTCCAATTTTAAGTCTGAAGAGTTTGATATGGTTCCTGAAGAGCCTCTCTTTCCGTTCGCCACGCAGATGACAGATGTAGTTCAAGCTGTGCATCAACAGGACCGATTCATGTCCATGAACCGGTGTGATGTTTATTTTCATGCCCCGGGACACGGATGCAGCTTAAGATTTGCCTTCCAAGGACAGGTATTTCAATTAAAATTCCTCTCTGACTCTCAGAAACACGACGAGGGTTTTCAGGAGGCGTCGTGTCCCCTGGAAGCCGCCAGCAGATTTGGAAGCCTGACGTTTGCTCATGTTTGCCTCCACCAGCTGGATCACATCCACCCTGCTCACTCATGTTACGCCGTTTATTCACAGTCTCTGAACTACAATGAACAGAGAGAATGAAGGTCATGCAGTTTATTAGCATGATGCTAGATTCACTCAGAATGCTAATAACATTCCGTGGAAGACCGTGGATGACGACGACAGCCGCGTTGTGATGCACTCCAAATCCCGCCCCCAAATTCACCTTAAAACGGATTTATGCTCAAATATCCACCATGTGTTTAGAGATTCTGGTGCTAATGGGTTGGTTGATGCTCTGTGTTTTTAACATAAGTTAGCAGTTGTATTTATAAGTCATTTATGATCTGCGTTAAATACGTATACAGATACGGATGAAGCCTTCTGTCCATATCATCTGTATTTGTACACGTTTTCTGGGAGATTACGGATACAGATGAAATGGAGCCGGAGCAGCAGCACCGGACGGGGCAATGTAGTTCAAGCGAGACGTGATAAAGAAATTTTAGAAATGGTGGAACTTTTTGAGGAGTGATTATGCGATTTAGTAAGAAATTTGAAGCATCTACATGATGTTAAAACACTGCCTCTGTTTTTGCTTCCTGCAACAGGTACATTATTACGAGCTCCTCCTCCACGTTTGTTGTTAGCAGAATTTTTTGACTCTGAGCTGCCCTCTAGTGGATGTATTGCTCAATATCCATGCCAGTGTAAAGGATGCACGGAAGAATGAGGACGGTAACGGCTACGTCGTCTGAAACGGACACGTTTATTTCCGTATTAAAATGAACTGCCTTCACTATGACGTTTAATTAGAAGAAAAAAAACATTTCAACCATCGCAGAGGTTAAATAAAAGAGGTCTTAAAAAAAGAGGTCTTTCACTGTTAGGTCTTAAAACCAAACAAGCTGCTTTTTTCATTTACCGCTTTTTGGATGAAGAATTAGTCGAGACATCCCAGAATGCAATGCGGCTATATGATGCTTAGTAATGGCAGAAATTCTAGCTAGCGTGCTACGAGGACACTGAGGGTGGTATTAGTATTAAAGTAATGCTCCGCTGTGTATACTTGTATGGTTGTGGCTAGATTATTGGACAGAAGGTTGCTGCAGCTAAAAAGCGGCGAGATATAAAATTGAAGTTAAAAAAAAAAAAACTGTGAGACAAATCTGAATAATACTTTCTCCTGGAAATGAGTTAATAATCCTACACCATCAATGGATTTTATTCATATTGCGTAACATTTATTTATTTGAATATTTTCCAGATAATTAGCCCTTGCTACAGTTCCAGGAAAACATCAAAAAGATGTGTTAATTACTGCCCGTGTCATGTAAATTCACCCTAATTATTATTCCACACATTATACTTTATGTCATGGCTAACTTAATTAATGCTTACTGTATCAATTCAACCTTTTCATTTAATATTCTCAGTAATTACCAGGAACCAGTTTGGCTTGATAGAATTCCATTCACATGTAAAGATCTTTGCAATAAAGATGGGCTCTGACCTCGCTGACCTCGCCTAATTAGCATTCAAACTGATCGTGAATTATGCAATCGCGGAACAGATGGCACTTTTTTCATGCAAATAAAGTAGTTCCTAGCTCTCATTTATCAGAAATGTGATTATAATCGATGACCTTGGTGCACACTGGTATCTAAACCTAAAGGAATTGTCATCTTGTAAGCATGTAATTAAAGATGTAGTTAGTGCACTTTATTAGAAGGTAATCGTGCGTTAGATCTCAGGGTTAATGGCCTCCGCAAGCTTCACGAGATCATCACAGGGTCATGATATTTAACAGAAATTACCAAATATATTATACGCAAGAACACAGTAATTGCACCAGATGCATTCTATTAAATTTAAAGCAGCTTAACACAATTTGTAAATTTACTGTAATTTATTATAAACCGGCTACGTGTTTAATCGCATCTTATAACAGGACGTCATTTTAAAGAAGTACGTATATCACAGCATCTGATATTGAACTAAAAAGAGATTTTAGAGCGTTATTAAAAATATTACAACACCCTGTCATGGACATTTCTCCTAAATTACACGGAGAGAAAAAAAAAACAGGACTTCTTAGCACCCCACATGTTCCAGATGTACGGTACTGGAGTTATAAAACATCAGCGTGGGTGGTGGAAAAGATCAAATTAAAACTAATTAATGCATTGTAAGCATCACCATGACGGCAGTCGTTTCTGAAGCATATATTACTGCCACAAATAAATGAATAAATAAATGATTCATATGAAACCGTCATCTGTCCAGCTTGTGCGAGTCCGTATCCGCTGTAGCCTCAGATTCCTGTTCCTGTCTGAGGAACCCGGTACGGCTTTGTGCTGGTGTAGCCCATCCAGTCGGCGGGCTGACGTTTTGAGATGCTTTTCTGCTCACCATGGTTGTAAAGAGTGCTTATTTGAGTTCGACCCAATCTGGACAGTCTTCCTCTGACGGCTCTCATTAACAAGGTGCTCGCTGGATGTTTTTTGTTTTTCGCACCATTCTGTATAAACTCTAAAGACTCCTGGGTGGGAAATTCCCAGGAGGTCAGCAATTTCTGAAGTCACCATCACGGAGATCATATCTCCCTCCCAATTCTGATGTTCGAGACTTCACCTGGTCATGTGTGATTTTAGGCTCGTGCTGCTACATGATTGGCCGATGTACGGATGTTCCTATTAAAGTGGCCAGTGAGTGTATAAATACATTAATATACTGGATGACTGTAATAAACGTATTTGGAGAACAACCTGACCTGAGACACCTCCAATCCCATCTACTACAATCCATTACTGTATTTGTAATCATTTTTCCATCTTTTTCAAACTCAGAACTGCTAAAAACAAAAATTGTAAAGATTATAAATTAGAAGCTTTGATACCACATCTACAGGCAGCTGGGAAATGATTTAGCACTTTCCTTCTAGGATAAAAACAAAGCAAATAATGGATCGTTACAATGAGTTAGCATCATTTTACCATTTTATTACCTGTTGTGTAGTCCTATTTGACAGTTTATGAAGTGGTGCTCATTATTACCATTATTTGGTTATCATTTTACCAAATTATTCCTACAATCGCTAAATTATTGTTTCAGAACAAGCCGTACAGTAAAGTAGTGATCTATAAAGTCAAGTGCTGAAGACAGGCGTTTTTCCCCCCGACACGCATCCTTGGTTATCCATAGTTACAACAGCGTTTGCTCTTTTCCTACCTCATCTAATTAATATTCGAAAGTTATGATGTGAATAATCTATAATGGAAATGTCAAAAAAGGAAAAAGTACCCAATTCTTCTCAAAATCATTTCCAAAAAAAAAAAAAAAATGGGGTGGAAAACATGAGTAATTTTATTTCTTTACAATATTTAAGTACTATGTTGGTTGTATTTACACTGAAGTGTTACTGATACTGAACACTGTGGATTCATCATTTGATTGAGCTCAGTTTAGCATTAAATCACGTTCAATGACATGAAGTATTTCAGTTTGAGTAAACAAAGACTCGTATAAAATGAGATGTCTCTTACCACCCTAGAAGGCAGTTTTCAGTAGTTTCATTAATTAGTTCATCTAATGTTAGCCAAGTTAGCTTGTTTTCTTTGCTAATGCCTGGTTAGATGAGCATCGATTTTGAATTGTAAATATCAACGGATAAGAAATCCTGCAGCGTGAAAGGAACAGCGATGGGATATTGAGCAGAACTCCGCCCCCGCCGATGAGCTCGAGCGGACCGGGAAGCATCACCAACCGGATGCTGCGTTCTCGTGTAGCTCGGCATCTCCGTGGCAGCGGAAGGTCAGAGAATGTATAAAGATTTACATTTCCGATGAAGTAGTGTGCACCAGCTCCCCTGCAGCCGTGCTACAAAGTGGATAAACCGTGCTCATTAATTCCGTCATGACTTCATGCATGTATTTTTTTTCCGCAGGTTTTGCTTCTTGGTGCAAAAACACAAAAGTTTCTGTGAGATCCCAAGTCCCTGGAGTAGCCACTCTGAAATGGTTTATTAGTGTAATCAATAAGCGTGTGGTCTGACGTGTTGACTATCATCTGGTGCGCACGCGTGTGTGTGTGTTATTATGATTAAAATAAACTTGGTTAAATCAGTCGCACCCTTCCGATTGACTTGCGGCCTGTCCAGGATGAACCCCACCTCTCGCTTGGGGTCAGCTGGGATTGGCTCCAGCTTAGAAAATGGATGAGTAGATGGATGGATAAACCTGTCATCATGTCTGTGGTCTTCTGTAGCGTTGCAGAGACTGAATGATGTTCTCGGGTAAAAACAGCATGAAACATGAAAAATGATCTTCTAGCATAATAAAAGTTAGTTTACGCACAAAAAAAAAACATTAAGAAAAATTTTGACTTTCACTTGAGTTCGTTTTTTGGCTTCTTCCACTTAACTGAGTAACATTTTCACTCTTTCACTTAAATATAATTCGCCGGGACTTTCTCCACCTCTGAACATGGAACACTGGGGCAGTGGTAGCTTAGTGGTTAAGACGTTGGCCTAGTGATCGGAAGGTCGTGAGTTCAAATCCCAGCACTACCAAGCTATCGCTGGTGGGCCCTTGAGCAAGGCCCTTAACCCTCAACTGCTCAGTTGTATAAATGAGATATATGGATAAGGGCAAATTACATAAATGTAAATGTGAAGTGAACCGAGATTCAACAACAAACAAAAAATATGTGGCTACCTCCAAATCTAGAACTATTTCCCCAAAAGAGACATTACCAGCATGGTGAGAGTGGATAAGGCTCATCTGTCGACGATTTGAGAGGGCTCTTGCTGAGTTCTGGATTGTGGAGAATATGCAGAATTGCCCCAGCTTGGAATAAATGGCTCTTGCATGCCATTTAGATTACCATAAATAAATAATTCTATGAATCCTCCTCACTGCTGATGCGACATTTCTGCTAAGCCATTTATGTAGTGATTTTAAATGCTTTGTAGTGCCAAAAGATTCACCATTTCCATTATCATTAGGATTTTGTGTAGCATAAAGCTGCTATAGACGGCCTTATGATCAATTCAAAGATTTCAGTTTGCTAAATTGAGACAAATTTGCAAACATAGGAGATTAATGTAGTGATCTGAAGTAGGACAATAAAAATCTCAATACTTATAATATACAGAGTTAGTCTACTAACATGTGTATTTTGCATTATTCTCATTATTGGAGGATAAAAAAAAGTGGTGGTGGAAAGAGTACAAAACACACTGAGGTGGGTATACATACTGCTCCTGTAGAAATAATTCACTAGTCATCGAGAAAATTACTCGTACACCGTCTAGTGAAAAACCACCCAGCTTTACAAATGACTTCTGTACACGTGTACGTCTGAGGAACACACGTTTGAACAATGATGTTAAGCAAACTATGCTGAACTAGCTAACTTAGCCAAATGCTACTGGGGGTTTTAGTAGCTTGCTAGGTTTGCTAGCTAGCCACTTCATGTCACTACATTTCTAGCAATCCTTACACATCATCCTGAGCGTTACCTTTAGGCTATAGCAGTACTTCACATTACCGGGCTGAAATCAGATTGGGTCAGGTGGGAACGCATGCGCTGAGCGTGTCGTTATCAGCCACCACGCTGTTCTGTTCATTTGTGCTACTTATTGAGATATGCTACTCAGCGGCTGTGTGTTAGGTTTAAGGGTTAACTTTAAGCTTTAGGTCTTAGTATTTAGGCTTAAGAGCTACAGCTAAGATCGAGTTTAATCTCTGCTATCGGTAGCATTTTTCATCAAGCTAGCACAAATCTCCAGAACACCGGCAGCGCAGCAAAACAACACTGGAGCAGAGCTACAGCTGAATAACTGTTTGTCCTCCAGAGCAAAACGCTATGCGTACATTAGCTCCTAGCATACTCCATTACTGTAACGAGGGAAACTACTGATGCAGCTTTTGAACTTACTCTTGTTCAATAATTTGGTAATATTAGTCTCCAGTGAAATTCTGTCCCCGGTAGGTGGTCTGTTCCTCCACCTCTGGAGCACTGCTCCTCCATGCCGCCCATATTTCATTACTTTATCATTTAAACCAGTGTGTTTTTGAGCAAGCTGTGAGATAAAGATGACAAATACTGAAAAACGTCCTCAAACCAAAAAAAAAACAAAAAAATCCACCATCCTTGACTGTCCCCGGATCGGAAGGGCACAGACACAGGCACCAGCTGAGAGAGGGAAAAAGATACAAATAAAAACAAAGGATGAATTAACATCTCAATTAGCAGCAGTAATTAGAGATGAATTTGGAAGCAGCGTGCAGTGTGTTATTGCTGCATTAGTCCTAGAAAACTAGTGAAGAGGGGTGGTGACTCACAAACCCTGTATTATAAAATGGCAGCCATATAAATGCTTTTCATGCTTCTTTTCATGTTTCTTCCCTCCTGCTGTGAATCGTTCTGAGGGGGGAAAAACCGTCAGCAGGGAAAGGAGTCCTCAAACATTTGCATTCTTCACTCTGCAGACTGCAAAATAATGTGCTGGTGTATTTAATAAAAAGATGGAATACAAGCACTTTTTGTTGATATTTGCGTCAGCAAGATTGTGTCCGTGTACGATGTGACAGAACAATCTCAGGTCTTTGGATTACATGTGAATGCTTAATTACAGCCTTCTTACCATTAGGGGGCAGATTTCAATCTCAGCAGAACTGCTTGCTGACATTTTCTCTATATGAGAGTATGATATATGATGTGGTGTGTACGCAACACACACGGTGATCTTGCCAGAAGGCTTTGTAGGACAGTGACCCGGTGAAGCAAACCTTGATGAATAATCCTGCGTTATGTGATGTACCACTTAGCAGAGGTTTTGCCAGCGTTCCTGACACACACGAAGACATAATATTCTCATCCCAGCGCACTGAAACACTTCAGACTGTAGCTGATGGTTTTAAAATTTACTACAACACACTGTATACACTAGAGCCTCTGTGATCCCATAAGACGTTATTAAGATGTGTAGATGGTTTCCAGGCCATAAATCAGCATAACAAGGTTATTGGACATTTTGCTCAGCACGAATGCAAAAGCAGCCATAATTATCTTCCCTGCATCATAGCAGGAAATCATGAAAGAACCCATTACTCACTAAATGACAGTTTGCCAATAACCCGATGCACCTTTTATTGCTTTATCAATGACGCGTCATTTTAAAAATGACATTATGCTTGCTTGTTTGTGCACAGAGACGAAGTGTGAGGAAGCTATAAGCTCGAACAGGACTGCCTTGAAACATCATTATAGAACATAAGCTCACAATTTTACTAATATCCACCACCATGAAGCGGAATCATTTCTAATGATTAAAGCTAAAAAGTATTTTTGCTTTGGTAGTGCTGGCTTTTGATCTAACACACTTCAAATAACAATCCAGATCTCGGAGCTCTTTTCTTTTTTTTCTTTTCCTATTCACACAGAATAATTTTTAAAAGGTCAGCTATGCAGGATTTTGAGGGCACGTATTAGTGTATAATTATCTGTAACTACGAATCGTTGTGTTTGCGTAAGTTTAGAACGAGCCCTTCATATCTACAACACAGGGAGCGGGTCCACCTCTACGGAGCCGCCATGTTGCGCCGCTACAGTAGCCCAGAACGGACAAACCTCTAGAGAGCGCCTTCCACGTTTCACGTTTTTACAAGCGGCAGCGTGAATCCGGAAGGACGACAGAGAAGAAGAAAGGAAGATGAGGAAGAAGAAAGAAGAGGAATCAGTGTTTGCTGGAGCTGGAGAACAAGATTGAGGACACAAATGTTGAAAAATGGAGAATCATACTTATTATTTAGCACAGAAAAAGCAAGAGAGTGTGAATGCAAGTACTCAGAAGTATGCTACGGGAACCTGACGGCCACCGTACGCTCTAATACATGCTGGGAGAGGGAGGGGTAAGAGAGGTGGGGTCAGGGGGCAGAATCATATATAGTGGAGTTTTAAAGTAGGCAACTGCTTCTTACAGTTAACTTTACCTTTTTTGGATACTGTATTATTCCCCTAGGGGCAATTCTGTCTCTGTATTTAACCCATCCAAGCAATGAACACACACATCAGCCATGGATCTAGAGGGAACAGAAGGTGCCCCACACACACACACACACCCACATACACAAACACACACACCCCTTTCCTGCTGATCCAGGGAATTTAATCAGTGACCTTTCAGTCCTAACCCTGCTTCTCTAGAGTTTAGGGAATGGCTGCCTTTCTCTTTTCTTTTTTTTTTTAAAAGACATTTACATTTAAACACCATGTATTTTTTTAAGTGGGAGATTTCTCTTTATCCTGGTGATGTCTGAACACAAACATGACCAGGCAGTGAGAGACTGTACATGTTTTGTTGTGGTATCTCAAATGAGGTAGGGTTCACAATGTGATTATTTTATACCCAACTCTGGGCAACAACAAGTGAGGAAACAGAAAGCCATTTGGTGTTTCATCCTTCTAGAACAGTGATCACCGTCCCTGTTCCTGGAGCTCTGACTTCCTGCAGATTTAATTATCCTGCGTTTACCTGCTGTTCGACCTGCCTCCTCTCCGTCCACAACCGATGCTTGACCACGCCGCCGATGCCGCATACTATTATTTCAAAATATTACACAAAACTATAACAAAAGCCCACAGAACAACTACGTAGCCTGTTAAATCACTCGGGTGCATTCCCCACTGATTTAGACGAACCTGGAGGAGGAGCGAGCTATCCGAGTGACAACGTGATGCTATTAACATCAGTAGCCTAAAAAGAAGAGGAGGAGGAAAAGCAGAGATAAAGTGATAAATGAATCATTTATCTATTGCATAGTAGTCAGCGTTGGAGCAACATTCATTAATTTAATTATTAGTTAACGTCAGTTACTCCCACCGTAAATTCACTGGGGACAGGATGGAAACACGATTCAGGCGTTTGGAGAAGAAGCTTCAAGATAATATTGAGAAATACACTTTTTCTTTTCAGCTCGCTGCACGAACCATCTCGTCTGCCTCAAGAAACCAGACATTTTTATTGGCATCTTGGTTGTTAGCCAGCGTTAGCCCTGCTTGTAATAGCCAATTAACAGGCCTGTCCTTTTCCACCCCCTTTTGTAATTAATAGTTAATTAACCTTTGCATGTTCATTTATTGATTAGTTTTATATGTACAGCAAACAGCATGCATCATGTGAGAGACGTGCTCAAGGAACATGTTTTGTGCTTGTATCCTAGATATAATTACTCTTGTTTCGAATCTTACAGGCTATAATGTGGCTTAGGTGCTATTATTGGCTGGGTTTCATCACCAGCAGCTTTTTTATTGACCCAGTGGTCACATATACGCCTTCTCTCTTCAGGTGCATTTTTTAAATATTTTAATCCCACCTCTGCAAGTCCTGGGTGTTATTTTTTTATTTTTTTGGTTTCTAAAATAAAGAAAGTCTCCAAGACAAGCTACGCAGTCTCTGTGCGAGTGTGTGAACCCAGTGATTGGTGGTGGAATTGGCTGCGATGCAAGGAGCTCCAGCTAAAATCTTGCCTAAGGCACCAAATTGTTCAGGGCCGGCTCGGTGTATTTGCTTTTCAGTTTATTATCTGCACATTATCTCTTCATTCCAAATAAAGCATTCGTATTTTGGTTGCATCCTTACGTTGGAGGAGAAGCTAGGAGTAAATAGACCAAGCGTACATTATCTAGTGAAGGTACAAATGTTCACAAAAGTGCAAATTACACAACAAGGCAAACAAATCTGCATCGCAAGGGTTTTTTTTATTTGTTTGCTTATTTCGCTTTGAAACAAAAGAGCCGTCTAATGGCAAGTACAGCCTTTCTGTTTACCGAGCTTGCTATTCAGTCTTGAATATAAAGGAAAAAAGGACTCATAAATGGTATCAGCCTTTGAGTTAGTATGACTGTTTCTAATGTTTATACATAATAGTTTTATGCCTGCAATGAAGCCTTCTCCTTTGGGACCGCAATGTATTTGGATGTTTAATAGATCATCTAGTCCCCAGTCCTGTCACGGTTTCAGTTCATGTGGACTATTAATACATTTTACAAAGCGGTCATGAATGATTCAACATGTTCCTGAGAATCAGTTGATCGCCTGGTTGAAAGGAACGGAAACTCTGGAAGCACATGAGCGTGCAATATGAGCAAAATCTCATATCCCGATATAGTTAATTCCATATCCAGGTAATGATACTTTTCACAATATGGCGCATTTCTGTAAATGTAATAAATAAATAAATTTTAATAAAAAAATAATAAATAAAAATCAGGAAACTACCAAAAAAAAAAAAAAAAAAAAAAAAAAAAAAAAAAAAAAGAGTTAAAGAATAAGTATACACCTGGTATAAGTGCATATTTTGATAAGGCTGTTGGTAATAACATTAACATTAGTCCAGCGTTTAAATAAATGGCTAGTTACCAAAACAAAACGTTTTGATTAAAAAATAGTAGTACTAATAATGAGTCTTTATTTCACACACGCATCCTGGTCTTAATGATATTAATTTCGTAATAAACAGCGTGTTTACCTGTAAATCAGTTCAGGAGGGAAATTTTTCTTTTTTTTTTTTTGTAATCCGCAGCTAATAACCAGGTCTATGCTAATGCTGCAGCACCTAGCAGCCGCCAGTCAGAACAGCAGCAGCGGCCGCATCCCAAATAAACCGGCCAGGTGCTGAAAAACGTTGCTGTAAAGAGTGTGATTTGCAACCCAACGAAATAAAGACAGAGCATGACCTGACAGGATAGAAAAACATCCATCATCACACGAGATATAGGTATATATATATATATATATATAGATAGTCGTACCGAACAGCCCTGCAAGAAAGGACCAGCAGATTGTTATCTGACATGAAGTATTTCATGTAATAACAGAGTAACAGGACGCCGACATAATGGGCTGTTTTCTTTTATGATGCAAAACACTAACTCACTTTAAAAGATGCGACGAAACCAAAAACTGCAGTTGACAGTTTTCACACTTTGCCCACTCAAAATGATTGCAATCATAAAAATTATGAATCACATGAATTAGAACAAGCTGATGGATTCATTTGGTTTGAGCTCAGGTTAGAACATGGCATGATGAGGACTAACCCACAGAGGTAGGGGCGCGGGCGCGCGCGCGTGTGTGTTTGAGATGCACTGGTGAGCAAGGGATAGACTCTGGATCCACTGCCACCCTGATCAGAATACTGAAGACGAATAACTTTCATAAAAATGTTTTACCCATCCTTCACCATTTTTAAAACGCTCCCCATGAGTCCACACATTCATATTTTGTTGAGAATTTGTTGCCGATTCTATTGAGGAAATTTTATTTTTTTTAATGCCACAGAATACTCGAAAGGGTCCAGAGCACTCTGCAGTATTCTCTACACAAAGGACGGAAGTTCAAACACACAAATCTAATAGTGTTCAGATGGAACCGTTTTAGTGTGAACTTAAGCAGAAAATCTGATTTGTGCAAAGAACTTCAGGGAAGCGTTTTGGTTGTATGTCAAATCAGAATGTGTTCACACAGTGCCCGTCTTAGCAGTAAATGATGTTGACATTTGGATTCAATTAAACGCGTTCACGGTTGGTGTTGAATGGACGGATTTCAACATTTTCTAAAAAGGCAGCCCTCTGTTTGCAATAGAGAGAAGAGAATAGGATAATTCCTAAATAAATACAACTGGAAAGAAGTCTTAGCCCATATTATCTCATTATACTCCGGGATCTTGATTCTAAATTGAGCTACAGAGGGCTCTAAATGTCCTCGAAAAAGCCCGCGTGTGCTGCTGTGCCTTAGCTGCATTCAGATCTCAGCGGCGTCCTGCTGCGTAAAACAGCCTCGTCTTCAAACGTACCATTTTTCTCTCCTTTGAACAAACATTGTTTGATGACACGATTAACCATTTCTTTCTTCCAAAGGATTTACTGTATTATCAGTCCTCATTAACAACTCGGTACAATTTAAATACGACTGATAATTTCCTCCTTTGAGTGACCAAAGATTTTAAAAAGTGTTGTTAGATCGATATAAACTGACGATGTCCTTCCTTTTCTAGAGGTTGCACAATCATGGTTAGTTTTATAGAGCTATTATTGTAAAAATGCAATGACTGCAACAAGCGACAACGTGGCCTTCTGTGTGCTATCGGAAATATCGTAATTACGAGTTCTGAGCACAAGAACGGTCAAACAAATTCGTAATTACTAGAGCGAAACAAATTTCCCAATGAGAACCAAATCAAATTTCGCCGTGATTCCCGAGTTGCCGAGCTCTGACGGAGAGAGAGCGGAAGGAAACGAATCAGCAGATGGTAAGAATTCATTTAGGCTATTTCCTAATGTTGTGTTTAACATTAAGTGTGTGTGTATATGACAAAGCTTCAGCAAATTCTGTTTCATTAACAGAAAGCAAGATTAAAGTCAACATGATTTATTTTCTTGAATTCCTTTCATTAAATTAATAATTTTCTTGAAACTAAATATCTTTTTAATTCATTAAATAAAAATTTTGCTGTGGCGCGGTTCAAATGTTTTTGACAGGTCATCCATTATTTGTGTTCGATTTCCAGTCATAGACTCGATTGCATGACGAGTCTTAATCGCGATTTCCAAACTCGGAAGTACGACAAGCACTTGAAGGCAGCATGATACCTTGAGGCCCATTGGGGCAGGAGTCAAGCTGCCACATGTTCACGTTATAAACGTTTTCAGCAGAAAAGGAGCAGCAGACAGGGCACTTAATGACAGGGTTGCCAGGGTTGCAGTTTCATCCCAAACTGAGCTAGTTTATAAATACTTCGTGGCCACCATGATCCAAGATAGCTGAATTGAATCTAATACAGTTCTGCAAATAAAGGGAAAGTGTAAATGCAGACTGAGTGTCTATGATGTTCAGAACCGAATAAGAACAATCAGAACCATATATCTTCTGTTGTAAGATATATTGCAAAGATTGGGGGATGGAAAGGGGGATTAGGGAGGAGAATATCTGTACATCAGAAATGCATGCGCACTACAGTGAAGAGTGTCTCTCTTTACCAATGCTTGACATTATTTGGGCTAGTTTCAGGTCTTTTGTATGTTTTTTGGGGATTTTAACCCTGGTTAATTTTAGCTTTCAGCTCTGTATGGAACACACTTGAACGATGCTACGTTTAAAACCACTCAAAAGAAACCACCAGACTGTACGCTGGATGACTGTATAAATGGAGTAAAAATTCACCATCATTCAAAACATTTCAGATTCAAGCTGTTCCTCACTGCATGGATATGGACATGTGCTTCGTGAAGACATAACGAGGAAGAGGAACAAATTAAAAGAAGTGAAAGTGGCGCCACATGATGCCGCTTGGATGGAAGCTCTATAGATGGCTGTATATAAATAGAATAGCCGTACAGAAAACTTGCAAATCAGTAACCGCTCAAACAATTAGTCAAGATATTCATGATATACAGTGTACTCATTCTCGATAACGGACCTGGATTCTGGGACCAGTGTTTTAATAACTGATACTAGATCAGTGTCGAATTCCTAAATCTGAGGTGTTGATACATTTTCTGTACCAGTAGTGCTGGCTGTTATTCAGAATCACAGGTTTAAATTAACACCAACATTATCATTTCTATAGCAAGAGCTCATTCATAGGGGATTGCATGACAGATGCTCCATATAACCTTAGATGACTAATAAAAAAAACCCATGTTGTTATTCCACAAAGCACTCTGTTAAGACATGTTTATGTAATATTTCTAGAAGTCTCCAGTGTCAGTGATTATTTATCTATTTGTTTGTTGTTTTTGAGATGCTGATGAGGGAACTACTGTTTATAGCTACTATAATGTGCGCACTGACGTACATTCATTGTGGCTATGAACAGAATTTGTTGTTCATTAATAAATAATCTGTAATGCAAGAACAACTAAACACTTCGGACCATGCTTTCATTCGAACGCCTGTGTGAGAGCGGCATCACCGGGATTACTTTCCTACAACCTATACTACACTATAAGCTGTGGTGATTTTTTTTTAATAGAGAACTTTTGGAATACTGATGCATCATAATGTATGTATATCTTTAGAGGGTTTTTTTTAAATTTCATTTGCATTCACATGATTTGTTTGTATAACACCAGCTTTAGAGCTTATGAGTACAACTTTTTTTTATTATTAGATGAACAGATTGTAGAAGCAAAGTGCTAAGCACATGATTTTAAATTAGATGAATTCTGTTCAATAAGTATCCACTCCAGATTAGATTAAAGAAAGAAAAGAGGATTAAACATTTTACCTTTAGTGTATCGGTCCTATTGCACCCAGAAACTGGTTTCAGCATATAAGCATGATTCTCGGACAGATTCTTGGGTGCTGCCTAATACCATATCTGAAAAATTTAAAGCAGCAGTGTGTCATTTCTAGAGCAGTCGGCCCGCAACGTGTGGTTTTGTGGTTAAGGATAATTATCTGGCTGTGCTGGGCGCTTACTGATTTCAGACTGAGATCAGGCCAGAGTGAAGGGGAGAGTCTTTAAAATGACTAACAAGAAGGCCATGTAAATACAAACAAACAAACAATTCAGACTATAGCCTTCCAAATGATCAACTTGAACAGAGGCTATGGATTAAAAAATGGATTATGGATTATTTTTTAAATCATGTATTTCCCAGGTTATTTCTACAAGTAAAAAATAAAGAAATGGGCTTGTGATTGCACCTTTAATTTCCTTGTATTTTAAAAAAGGAGGCAGAGTTGACCAGCCCTGAGGCCTATTTCTGGGCCAGAAAAAAGTAAACAGAAGCCTCACATGAAGTAACCTGCCAGATCCACGTCATGCCAATGTTGTGAATCTACAATATTTTTGAAAGGATACATTTACTACAGGTAATTTAAAAATCACAAACTGCACCTTTAATGAGATGTTAACAAGGACTGAATAAATACCCACTATCTGCTTTAATTCATATTATCCCGTAATAACAACTAAACAATTTAACTACATAGCAGAAGGCACTTTTCATACCTGATTTTGTACATTTAAGGCCAGTGGTAGATAAATTTGTGACTGATGGAGAAATTAAATCATGCCGAGTAGCATCACTTCTCCAAAGACTTCCTGCGATGAAAGGCTTGTTTGAATATGGCTAAAAAAATAATTACAACACCTGATGCAATTAGAACCCTTGCTGAGTCATAAAGCTATTTATGGAATTTTTTTATTAACTTACATGAAACCCCATCTGGCATGCGGCACATTACATAAGTTACGTTCTTGCCTGGGAGTCGCTGGGTAGCAATATTGTGCTACTCACTGCAAGCTCTTAAATGCAGTGGATAATTCAGTGTAAAGCAACGGAAATGAAGATTAGAGATAAGGTAGAGTATCTTGGCTTCAAATAAAAGTGGAGTGTGCGCAACCTCAAATCCACCTTATTAAAACATACGTGGACAAAACAGAAATGAGATTTTTGTATATGTGGAGCTCTAAAATTGCCTATAATGTGGTTTAAATTCATATATTTTATATTATCCCCAGCCAGCATAAAGAAAATTTGTTTTCAGAACAAAAAAACTAGCTTTTTTATATACAAGTTGTACATACATTTTAAAATTTTAATACTTGTATTTAGTTCAGCCACACTGGGACCTTTATTGGGTGCATCACAGTAAAAAAAAAAAAATGTCCCAGTGAAACCGTTACTACGGCAGAGTTAGCGGCATCATTAGCAGACATGGCAAACGATACTTTTTTTCACAAATATAAGTTCTGGCTTTAAATATGAAAGCTCATCAGATGAAGATGAAACATTAAAAGGGAAGCGAAATTCACCGGAAATATACAAACCTTCGTAAGCTAGCTAGACGGCTAGCTGATGAGCTACCAGTGAGTGAGACTTCGTCAGCATCTTTTGCTCCTAGTGGAGCAAAAATAAACCAATCATGCCATATTGTGTCTGAAATGTCATCACTCAACATTATATTCATATTTCTAAATCTGTTGTATAAAAGCAAGAATATTGGCACGACTGTAAAAAAAAAAAAAAAAAAAAAAAAAATAGTATTTGCTGTTAAAGCTAAGTTACCTAGGCTAATTTTGGTCTGCTTTAGAATGACTAACAATATTATTAATATTTTCTAAAACTTTTTATTCATGTTAACTTCGTGACATTCATTATTTGGAGGGATTGTTATTAGCTACCATTAGCTAATGCTAATGATATTGCTAGCATACGCAATAAGAGTGGTTAGCTGTTTGTTAGATCTTTTATAGCTTGTTAAAAGACAAACAGATGTTGTGTAACAGTGTTCCAGTGCGTTCCAACTTCCAACCAGTCACATACAGATAATGATGCATTATTATAGATGCAGATTATTGATTGTTTTTCAATAACCTTTGATTGACCTACCCTACATTGATTGCTACCCCAATAAGGTCACTAATGATACTCTAATCGTACTCTTCCTATTCCTCGGTTTATGTTCACTCTGAGCACACGTTTTATTTTCAGCATCATACTTGTACACTAAAAATATCCTATGCTTTTGTTGAACAGAACGACTTCATTTGTTTATTTTTCACCATTGTCAGGTTGCAATTAGCATGAAGTGTTTGACTAATACGCAGCTGTCAGCACAGTGAATAATACAGGAATGCTCAATCTCTCCACTTTTCCGCTTGTGAAGGTGAAATATGTGTTTAGATTTTGCTATAATTGCCTGATTTACACTTCACCATGTAGTAGTAACATTAACCTTTCAGTGCATGTGTCAGAGAGAGCCATTTATTTACAAAGTGCCATGCTGCGAGGAAATAAAGAACGGCTTCCTGCTTGGGTTTCTAGGGACAAGCTGTCTTTACAACACAAATATATTTACCGAATTTCTCATTTCTGACTGCTGAGCTGCAAACTCCGAGCACAGACATACTGTATGTGTAAAGGCGTATAAAATACCAAGATGTATCTGTCTGGAAGTCAGTGTTGAGCTGGTCTCGGGCCAAGCCCGGGGGCACTTCCATGCTAATCCAGTGAACTACAGTGAAATTCGAACATTCATGGCATTGCAGTTTTATAAGCACTTTCTCAAGTATTTCCCATTAAAGGTCTGCTTAATAAGCATCTCAAGGGGTCTCAGCTCTTCATTAATTAGCTTGTTTTCATTCTTTGTACAACAGCAAACCCTTGACTATTCCAATCATTTGCTCGTCCGTGTCACCATCTGCTGCAATGTCGTTCTGACGTGTGGAAGATCGGCTCGCGCAATTCATGAAATTACTGCGCATGAGGTTACGCTAAACGGAGGCCATTTTATTTATGAATTATATAGGGCAGATGGATACTATAGAATGAGGACTCTCAAAATATTTGCAGCCACACAAAAACAAAAAAAATACCCAGTCACCCTCAGCACAGATTTTATCCTCTTATCCTGAGCACATCCTCATGGTAGTGCACTTATGGAGTACCATCAGACTAAAAATCCTCATCATTGGTGGAGGTTAGTACAATCCTAAAAGAGAATACAAGAGAAGGATTTAGATAAACAAAGAGCTAATTCAAGTGTTTGGTGAAGAGGTAGGTCTTTAGTCCGAAGATGGCCAGTGACTGACTCAGCCAGGTGAAGGTCATTCCATCATCTGGGTACCAGGATAAAGAAGAGTCTTAATACAAGTCCTCTTTGTACCTTTAAAGATAGTGGGTTTGATCATGATGTGCTACAGGCTTGGAAGGAGAGCAGGCTTGGTACAGAGAGAGTGTGATAAGTGCATTGAGGTAAGTGGCTGAGAGTCTATTTTCAGCTATTTCAGTGGTATGAAATCCAATGTGATGATATGACCTCACCAACAGGGCGAGTGTAGAGGGAGAACAGAAGAGGACTAAGCGCTGAGCCGTGTGGAACACCGGTGGAATAGTAGAATCTGAATGGAGCAGACCACCTGATATGACCGTTCCTCCAGGTAAGAAGCAAACCATGTGCCATGAATTCCAAGCCATGAGGATGGACAGGAGAATCTTGTGATTGACTGCTGATAGGTTGAGGAGGATGAGGACGGAGAACTCAATAATAAATACAACTTTGGTAATGGCGGGATGTGATTTCCAGCACTGTAACAAAATTAAAAACCTGTTCCTGCCTGGCTAGGATTCACAGATGTGGGGGTGGGGGGAACATGGGTGTAATGTGTAATTTAAATCTCAACAAGTAATATATGATCACTGAGCATTTCTAATAACATGTCTGTAGACTAGCAATCACGTAATAAGTGCAGCCTAAAACACTAATGGTTGATTTCACACTTAATGTCTTGCAATATCGCTGCTTATTTGGCAGGTTTGAATTAACAGAGGCGGGCACACGCCCAGAAGGTCATCCTGCCAACATTGTGCCAGCTGCAAACCCTGCTTATTATTCATAGAGAAAGGCATGTAAATATGGCCAATCAACTTTTTGGAGCTCAGGCGCCTTCATGCTTGCAACATTTAAAATGAGCATTGAAGGGTGATGTCTTTGTTACGGTCTTTATTTTTTTTTGCCTTCCTTCAAATCATGTCTTCCTTCACACTAAATGCCCTTGGGTACCTAATACATCACAGGGAAGTGTTATAGGATCCTGCAAGTTTGTTCTGAAATGGGAAATGTGGCCAGGCATGTGAATGAGAATTTACCCCTGTACTCAGTTAAAAAGCTAATGAAAATGTGATTTGTTTTTCTCAAGACGACATAAACAGCTTCACAAAAAAGTTTAGCCTAAACTGCAATCTGGGATTTGAAGTGATGGGCTTGTTTACATCTAATTTATTGCTTACACTCACTGATTCTTAAAGATAAGTCTTTTTTAGGTCCCATATGTCCTCAGTTCAGCCATCACACCAAATCATGGGCCAAGTTAGCATGTTGTTTTCCCCAAAAATCTAATTTAGAACATTACAGTGGTGTCTTTGGCTTTTTAAATACGTCTTTGGAGGACGTGGAAAAAACCACGATGTCAGACCAAAAAAGGACAAATATTTAGGGGATGGATCAAATCAGACCAGAAGTGGCTTAAGATGAAGAAATGTGAATACTGTTAAGGACAGGACAGCCCTAATAAATATCTATACATGTCTTAAATCAGTCTCTAGTCAAGATATAATGTACATATAGTAGTAGGCTGCGTATAAAGGAAGGTTGTACCGAGTCTCACTGTATACAACAAATGTTAATCTTCATAAAGTTCTCATTTACAACTGCATACATTTTACATTCCACTGTAATGATAATTACCTCTTTAGAGTTGTTGTGCCAATTTTTTTCAAACATGTTGCTAAATGACAGATACAGATTGTGCCATGTTGCGCCGCTACAGTAGCCCAGAACAGTCAAACGTCTAGAGAGCGCCTTTGTGTTTTACAGGCAGCAGCGTGAATCCAGAAGGAAGCACCGGAAGGACAACGAGGAAGAAGAAAGAAGAGGAATCAGATGCTGGAGAACAAGTTTGAGAAGTCAAATTTTGAAAAATGGACGATCATACTTATTATTTAACACAGAAAAAGTGAATCCTACATAAGTGGCCCTTTCATTATGCTTAAATTGGGATAGTCCATGATTTTATAGCAAACAATCAGAATTAAATATAGAACTTATGTGTAAAAAATAAAATAAAGGGTGTAAATGCAGACAGTGTTTATGATGTACAGAACAATTTCTATTGTAAGATATATGGCAAAGATTGAGAGAGGGAAAAGGGGATTATTTAGGGATAATAAGGATAGGGATAACGTCCATATGTCAGAAATGCGTGTGCACCATGGTGACCCTGTTTCCAATGTAAAGCCTTTTGCTTGGTTTTTGAGATGGATATTTTACTGAAACCTGGCAACACTAATTAATAAATATTAACTATTCAGGAAACACACCTGCTGTGTAGAACACAGTTGAACAAAATACATCTAAAATTGCTCAAAACAAACTTCCAGGCTGTACGCTGGATGACGATGTTATGGCCTCTCAACAGCTTATCTCGGGGTTACTCAAACTTCACTAGCTTTAGTAGCCTAAAGCATAAGTCAAGTGTGAAAGCCTTTTCGACTTTTGCTTGAGGCGGTGTTATTATTAATGTCGTCCTGCAACGCCAAAACCTCTGGTCACAAGGCGTGCTGTGTAAGCATCATTGAGGATTATCACATCACCAAAGTGAGGCTGGAATGTAATCTGTAGAATATGAGATTTTTGTCATAGCATAAACCGTGCCATCAGAGCTTGCACAGACCTGGGGCATTAACCAAGCCCCCCGCGGATGCAGTAGAGAGTAGCAAATCAGGTAGAGGTGTGAGCCGATGACCCGCAGACCTTGCTGACAATGCAGCTTCGCTCACTTTGAAAAGTTGCTGGGCAGGGGGCACCTTTTGTGCTGCATGAAGATGGTTGAATTATTTAAAGCCTCTGTGGAGCCTCTGTGCAGCCAGCGCTGCTTCATACAGAGTGCCAATGACCTTCATCGACTACACGTATGGTACACAAGAACTGTGTTTACTCCTAAAAAACAGCAGTCCAAACCACAAAGCCCCACTGGGTGTTACTCATGTAGTAATGTTTGCGGCCCAAAATATGGCAAATATGCACTCTGTTTATCCCTCGAGTTCTAACAGCTTATCAACATGGCAGTTCAAAAAGAAAAGTTCCACTTTCTTGCAAGAGGTTATGCTGTATTCTTTCCTGCAAGGGTTGTAGTGCAGATGAAAAAGAATACAATGACAATAGTACTTTCTCATCCGCTTAGCACCCGCAGATGGAGCCGCTATGCAGGCAGAGAGGCGGAGGAATTCAAATGGATGCAGTTCACACCATCAGGGTGCTCTAACTGCGTCCAGATGAAGTGTTTTTCGAGTGCAATTAATAGCAGCCGGCAGAGACAAACAGCCATCAGGAGAGATGCGCATCACAGCCTGAACTCGAACAACCCGGTTTGCAAGAGCACTATCCCAACTTGGACGTCAGCACGGTGGAATGAGGGGGTAGAAAGACGCACAGCAGAAGAGCTGGGCTTTCAGAATGACACATGGCAGAAGCCAGGAACTTCTGGCACAGCATTCAGAGTTGCCGGTTATGGTAAATGGATGCGAAAGGAATTTATGGTGTTACGTGTGTTGTCCCGTGCCAATGCAAAAAAACTGCTAAGCCTTTTCAGTGACGATGACTAGGCAAGAACGTACGCGTTCGTGCACGTCTTTACCAGAATTGACGGAATAGTGTACTTCTTTCTTAAACAATAATATGGTGATTTCATGCATTCCTGGTCAGAACAACTTGAGCTAGTATGACTCAGATGTAGCAGAAAAACAGCTCCTAATATCTTTTACTGAAACATTCCTGGTGATGGATGGCTCATAAAAGTATTCCAGAAGCAACTTTCATCTTCAGATCAAAGCAGTTGTCAGTGTTTTTAAGGTAATTATTGAACAAAAGCTCAGTAAGTTGCTTGCACATCAGAATGCAAGCCACCCGATGCTGGAGCACGTACACAACTGAAAACAGGACTCACAGAAAGATTGTAATGAAATAAACATATGGCTTGTTGATCTCCGTCCCTCTCTCGCTCTCATTTTGGAAGGCAAGAGGAGTGCTGGTGATGAGCTTTTTTGCTTAACTCTTATTTGCTTTACTATTTGATCTGTTCCAGATATTTAACATAATCCCTAGTGTACAAAATAGATTTTTAGTCAAATTTAGTCAAAACCTGTACAGAAACACAGCCATGGGCATGTCAAATAGAACTGATTTAAAGCAAATGTGTCCAGCAACCAGGAATGTTTGATGACGACTTCCTGTTAAAATGTTTCACAATGGTCAATGAGTTTATCAAGTATAGTCTTATGATTAATGATGAACTTTACACCTGTAATTCCTTTAAAAAGACAATCACAGAAGGACCGTTGCAGTTATTAGTTTACATACAGTCATCATGGACTTATTCTTTGAACTGTTCTTTTTCTGTGGCAGAATAATTGTACAACACAGATCTTTAATAAATAAAAAAACAAGAATTTGTTGAACAAGTTATTTTGGGTTTTCTGAAATCAACACAGGGTCAAAATTAAACATACAGCACACCTAATGCTTGGTTAAATGTCCTTTAGCAGGTTTCACCTTGACCAGATGCTTTTGGTAGCCATGAACAAGAACTCTGGTTGGATATTTGACCGCTCTTCTTGGCAGAATTGATGGAGTCCAGTTCAATTTATGCGTTTCCTGGCACAGACCTGACTTTTAAGCACAGTGCACATATTTTCGATAGGGTTGAGGTCAAGACTGGTTTTACGCTTAATGTTAGCCTGCTTTATCCACAACCAGCGACGATGTGTGTTTGGGGTCACTGTCCTGTTGGAACACCCAATTGTGTCCAAGTTTCTAGTGTCCTGCTGATCTAAATGCTGAAAAATGACATGGGGCTGAGTTTACTTGTGCAACCACTAAGGAAGGGATGAATAATCAGATCATGATTATGAGGACATGAAGAGCTTGTATGTCCATTTGATCCAAGTGCCACGGGACGTAGAACTAAATTTACATTCTTGGAGAGATAGAACATTTCCTCTGATCACTTTAATCAGCATAACTTAAAGCATTTTTATTCTTGATTTAAATGTATGTGAAAAAAGACTAAAACTGTTGATGAGATTGAGGAATCAATCAATGCAGTACCAAATTTATTATTTATTATTAAGACCACTGTATAAAATATGCTGAAATACTGCTCAAAAGAAACTCATACTCATGGCAAAAAGCACACTTGGTGGCCCTGGGAGGAGTTAAGCTTTTTCAATCATGGCTAAAAGTGCAGCATAAGTGTTGGTTATTTTGGTCTAGACAACTCAAGATGGTAAGCGCAGGTACAAGTGACACTGCTGATTAATATGTGTATTTTCTCTCCAAACACTGGTCCAGGATGTACATTAATTTCTTTGCAAAGTTGCCTGTTCAAAACCTTTTCATAGGACAGCTAGTTGTGGAAGCAGGGTGATTTCAGGTGTACACTCGATCATGCATTTGACAAGAATCTCATTCACACTCAGCAGATACCTATAATGAGATCTATAGTGACATGATTTTATTGATTTTCTTGGAGGGAAGTTTTCCCCAATGGTAAGACAATACACCTGGGTCAAAACCAACACCAACATGATCTCTAACAATGGGCAAAAAAGCAAAACAGAAGCACAATTTCCCATAGTTATGCACCTGTCAGTCAGTCACCGCTTTCAATGTCCCTCCAACAAAACTATAACCTTTACACCTGGCATGTGAATTATTTTTCTCCAGAAGACTTGCCCCTTCACTATATTTTTGGAAGGCTCGGAGAGACGCAGTTTAAGTCATGAATTGTCCATCAGTTTAAGGTGGGACGTTTGTAAAACTCAACTCAGCAGTATACTGAACAGGAACGAAAAAGGAAGATACTAAAGAATCAGAGTGATGAAAGAAGAGCTGCAGAGAAGACAAACGCTACTGCCAAAAAAACTACTAGTCGAGAGAGGATGTGAAGGATTGATCTGAGCATTAGAAAAGGCAGCTTGAAACTTCTAGATGGCAGAAAGATACCAGATAAACAAGACATTACACCACATCCATTGTCTTTAAATGAAAAAACTTATACTGCAGGACACTGTGATGAGGCAACAACGGACCATCTACCACAAGTTGTGCCACATGCATCAAATGAAGATAAGACTGAACTGGAGAGCTTTGTGTCCTTTAATGAACTCACTGCCTCGGCTCAAGAGCAGTTTTTTGGTAAATCACCATGACTAGATGGACAGACTGGACTAACAGTTCTCACCAGAAAGAGAATGAAGATCTGGGAAAAGCTGGCACCCGTGGATAATAAGATCCTCTCCAATCCCTAACTAACTGCTTGAAAATGGTGTTGGCAAAAGATCTCCTGCAGTCTTACTACAATCCAGGCAGCTCCTGGAACATACTTTGGCAATTTGTTTCAAGATCTTAACACTGGATTTGTTTCACTGGATCAAGAAAAAGCAATTGAGAGGATTAAGTCTTGTTAAGACTCAATACCTTTGGCCTCAGCCCAGAGTTGTTGCTTTTTAATACTGGAACTGATGAACACTGATGTTTACAGACTACTGGAAATAAATAATCAGAACATTTGTAGTCAGTAGAAAAACACTAGACTCTGTAGCACTCACTTACACCTTTTCCACCAACAGGGAATGGGTTCTTGAACTGGTTCCATTCAGGATTCTATGAACCTTGGTGCAAGCTAGCAAACCAGCCTGCGTTTCCACCAGTTTTGAGCAGAACCATTGTAATCAAGGATGCGTCATCAATGGAGGCCATTGCACAATGTGCAACAGAAGTAAACATTATGAGCAAGATTGTGGTTCGCACTGATGACCTGTGAGCTTTTGTTCTTTTTTTTTTTTTTTTTAATCAGATATTTGTCCGATTTGTCCGTTTTCATTGTGTTCTCCATTACTGCACTCTGCATCCTCTCCAAACTAACGACACGCCCACTGATATCACAGTTCACACTTGAAAAACTTCCAAACAAATTTATTTTTGGTCAAAATGCTCGGAAAAGTTCAAAATTTGGTGCGCGAACCAGAATGGAACCGGTTTCCTGTTGGTGGAAAAGGGGTAACTGTGAAGGCAATTACTGATGATCAAAAGAAAAGAGTTCAGTTGCTTTTCAGTCACTTGCCCCAAGATCTGATAAATGGTGGTGATGAAATAAGCAGCCTATGCTGATTATTTAACTGTAATCATCAAATGAAATGCAGACATGAGACACAAATAAGAGGTCCCCAGAATCTCCAAAAAGCCTCATATACATGCACCAAGTGGAACAGGAGTGATTCCCTGCTAATTGGAGATTGGCTCAAGGAGTGGAAACCCCAGCTCTCCTGCAGCACTCGGAGTTTTGATATCTTTTTTTTTTTTATTAATTTGGTGCTTAATAACCAGAGACTGTTTAAGGTAATGAAGGCAAAAGGTCTAACCAGAGCCTTTGTATTCCAAACTTTTTTCTTAATCAGGTCCACCACTCTAGTGGTTTTGCTGGGACATTTTCCAGAACAGGTTACATCCACATTAATACGTTTTAGTTTTAAAAGGAAAACATCCTCCGTCTAGACAAACCTTTTTTTTGTGTCATATCAGAAGTAATCTCGGTCCTTACTAAAACACCTGAAAACACAGATCACATGACCATTCACATACACTGTGTATGCATGTGCTGGTATAAACAGTTTGTCTAATCTGCAGTTGGTTGCTTAGTTACCAAGTGCACAAGTAATAGATTGCAAATGAAGGCAGTTGTAGCATTTATAAAATGCAGAATTTAAATTGCACAACAGCTGCTAGCAAAAACAAGAATGCTTATCATTCGTTATCCATGCTCCATTCACCACAGGTAGTCGAGGATGATGCCATTTGTTTCCTTCTGGAAAATGGTCACATGAGAGGAGCATGACAAATCCGGGAAGGATACGTTGCGACTGATAAAAACCCAATCAGTAAGTGAGAGCTTCCAAAACTCTGGTTTCCCTTGTCCACACTAAAATGCAGCCCCAGAGCTTTCCAATTAAAAAAACAGGGCCAGCAGTGTTTCCAAAACTCCTCGTTTTAGGGGCTTGAAAACTCAAGAGTAGTAGAGACACCAGGCGTAAATGTAGCAAAAGTGAGGTGTTTTAAAACTAAAACATTAATGTGGACAAAGCATAAGCTTGTTCACTTGGGTGAAGGGAGTTCAGGGGAGTGGCGATCTGCACAGACGCTGTCTGAACCAGCAGGGGTGAGATTGGTGAAAGCAGCAGGAAAGCTGATTAGTGTGCTGAAAGCCTCCAAACTCTCATGACGTTTGTGTCTTCAGCTCTAGTTGGTCTTGTAGCAATTTCTAAAGCTGTATGAGAGGGACAACTCCTCCCAGTTATTTGATGTTGACAGAGGTGCCATTTACAGCAAAAAGGTCTTGTATAAAAGCACATTTGTGCACTTTGGAGGCCTGAATTCAGACAGCAAATGGAAGATTCGTCTGACTCTCTGTCTTGTAAAACTTTGATTCAATTCAATTTTATTGTATAAAGCTTTTAACAACAGACATCCTCACAAAGCAGCTTTACAGAAATTCAGATTTAAAAAAAAGAAAAAGAAAAAAATTCTTTAAAGGCGTCATCACTTTCTTGGTAATTGTTGTGTTAAGAACCACTATCCAAAAGCCATGATGATCTTCGGTGGAGGATCCTATGAACCATCATGGCCAACAATAACAAAGATTATGCAAATGTCTTCCATATGTTTTGTGAAATGTTCTAGGCTAGATAATCTATCTGAACATAGGGGTTGAGTACTCGATGTTATCTGAACAAAAAAATGGCATTCCTCCAATCAACATCAGATCGCAAGTTTGAATCCTGACGATGTCGCAGCCATCCATAGCGGAGTCCATTAATTTTGCTCTCCAGGTGGGAGGAATGTCTCTCTCTCTCTCTCTGTACACTGTATATATATCCACCTGCAGACTTTTCCCTGCAGAGCATCATGTTTCTCAAAGGCACCAAGGATTGACACATTTCTCCTGTATCTCATCCCTTGGTTTGGCATAAATGTTTTCACTTGTTAAAATCACAGAGGCTTCTGCTGTTCGTCAGTGTGTCTGAAGGAAGGAGTCAACAGAGGGAGAAAGCCAGAAGGAAAAACCTAACAACAAAACAATAGACTCAAGCTGTCACTGGCTCCAAGGCTGACTTGTCACAAGTATTGATTCTTTCTATGTAGAGCTTAGGTGTTTCTGAATTGCCCAATGAGACTCACTGAACTAATTCCAAGTAAGCCAAGCTTTGATGTAAATAGAAAAAGGAAAAGATTTTAAAAGTATGGGTGTCAATTTTAATCAATTTTTTTCTCCCATGGACAATTCAGAGCTAGCACTAACTAAGAAAATGCATATCTAGCAAACTACACTGCTCAAAAAAATTAAGGGAACACTTAATCATCACAGTACAACACCAAGTCAATTAAACTTCTGGGATATCGATCTGTCCAGTTAGGAAGTGCAAGTGATTGTGAATCACTTTCATTTGCACCAAAGCATGTGAAATTAACAGGAGGGGCAACAGCAAGACAACCCCCAAAAAGGGAATGGTTTTGCAGATGGTGACCACAGACCATTTCTCTCTCCTTATCCCTCCTGACTAATTTTTCTCAAGTTGTGCATTTTGCTAGTGCCCTCATCACTACAGGAAGCATGAGGTGGTACCTGCAGGTTGCACAGGTAGTATGCATCCATACATGCCATCTCAAGAAGTTTTGCTGTGTCTCCCAGCACAGTCTCAAGAGCATGGAGGAGACACCATGAGACAGGCCTTTATATGAGGAGAGCTGAGCAGGGCCGTAGAATGGCAACAACCCAGCTGCTGGACCAGTATCAGTTTCTTTGTGTGAGGAGGAACAGAAGGAGCACTGCCAGAGCTCTACAAAATGACCTCCAGCAAGCCATTCATGTGCACATTTCTGACCAAACTGTAAGAAACAGACTCCCTGAAAGTGGCATAAGGGCCCGACATCCTCTAGTGGGACACGTGCTCAAAGCACAGCACTGTGTAGCTCGATATTCATTGTTCTCAAAGAATTACACAATGTACATCAATAAAGATTCTCAACTTGAATATTTCGTTCATCGAGATCTGATGTGCGATTGAAGTGTGCTTTTAATTTTTTTGAGCGGTGTAGTTTTGAATTTCAGAACGTTTGGCTCGTCCACCATGTTGGATTCAATTGACTGAAGCACCTGAACCCCCTCTCTTACCCCTCCCTCTCCAAGTGTGTATTAGAGTGTACGGTGGCCGTCAGGTACCAAGTACTTACATTCTCCCTCTCTTGCTTTTTCTGTGCTAAATAATAAGTATGAGCGTTCATTTTTCAAAACTTGGCTTCTCAAACTTGTTCTCCAGCAAATACTGATTCCTCTTTTTTCTTCTTCCTCGTCTTCCTTTCTTCTTTGTCGTCCTTGCGGCGCTTCCTTACGGATTCACGCTGCCGCTTGTAAAAACAAAACGATTAAGGCGCTCTCTAGAGGTTTGTCCATTCTGGGCTACTGTAGCGGGGCAACATGGCGGCCCCAAAGAGGTGGACCCGCTCCCTGTGTTCTAAAGGGCTCGTTCTAAACTTAAGAAAACACAACGATTCGTAGTTACAGGTCATGTTACACTAATGACAACATACTTATGAATATTATATTCCATTTCTGCTAATAGATCCCCCTAAACCCTACACAGTGGACCTTGAAATACCAGAGTTTTTTTTTTTAAGGAAAATGACAGCCAGCTGCATCTAGCAGTTTTGTTAAAAGATCTGCTTAGCCACAGAAAATTATTGTTAAGGTCATGGTCTTCAAAGATTTCTTACAAAAGTACATTTCTTTATAAAAGTCCACATCTAGCACTCTGAAGGGTCTTCAGCTTGTCCTTCTGGATGAAGAATCCAAGAGTAGTTAGTTTTGCAATTAGAAGAACCACTTTAAATAGATACAGTCATTGAGAAAGCTTATTTTCCTTATCAGTAGTGGAAATGGTGCGTCAGTGGTTATGGCTATGGGCTGCTGATCAGAAGGTCAAGACCAAGAACCAATGAGCTGGGATGTGAAATAAAGAATTCCACTGTACTTTTTATGTACATGTGCCAATACTCTTAATTTGCATAAATGAACTTTTGAGTTTGCACAATCTATGTTCGTCTTCATGAAACAAAAGATTTGTTTTGCACTTTGCAAACAAAATAACATTCCTTCAACCCAGCTTAAGAGAGACAGTTCCCCAGTATAAGCGGATTTCACAGTATCATTAGGATTTCACCATCCAGAAATACCCCAGTCAGCACTTCCTCTTCCGCCATGCATGCTTACCCATTACATTTGGTATTTGAATGATCTGTCTGAGAAAATCGGGAACTTTAAGTTCTGACTTCTTCTTTCTGCACTTTGTGTTCCATCTTATTGGCATGAAACTAATTGGTATAAACAAACCCTGAATTATTTGTAATACATCTTGGATAAGCCGTTTACGTTTACTTGAGATTGGTGTACTGAGAAATACTGAGAAAGAATACAAGCTCCTTTTTATTCCCCTCCATCCTCCACCTAGTAAATTCTACAAATCAGGAGTTAAATGAAACATCTCCACTTTTACTCCTTGCCTGGATCATCGCCATCTCTTGGTTTGCTTTTTTGTTCATATTCCGAGTTGCTTTACACCCATAAATCGAGGCGTTAATACCGAAAGCACTAAAATTAGCATTCAGAATTCAGACAGTACAGTCTGTGCTAAACTTCCCAACAAAAAGAAAGTGTTTGGTCTGTTCACACAACCAGAGATCCTCATACGCTTTATATCCATGTACATTTGGGTGGAACAGTCAGGATTCCTTATTTTATAATCCTCTTTCCTCTTTGCTAAATGTCCAGTGATGCGGGGCTCGCAGGCATCCACAGGCATTTCCTGGCATATTTTATCTACCTATCAACATATGATGAGAAACAGGATTAACCAGTATGAATTATGCATTTTTATCAGGTTCTATAAAGTAAGATGCATCTCCTATTACAGCATGTTATTTCTAATCATTTTCAGTAGAACTGTTATGAAGGTATTTCATTTTCTACAACAATTAATATTATTAATTTAGTCCGATTGTTTCATGGTTATTTCTGCTTCTAATACTATCTGGCATCCATCCAAATGAATAAATGTGTCGTATTCCTATTTATACAGATCACAGAGCGATTTTATTTAACATATTTCCTGATCTTCTGCTGAAACACGCTCCTGGCTACGCCACTGGGGATGCGTACAGTAACCCGACTCTTCCAGCCAGGTAGCAATAGTGAGCACCATGTTCCTGTTTTATTAACTTTGTGTAAAAAATCTGAGAAAGATTAAGTGGTACCTAATGCATCGCAGTTCACTGAATTAATATATATATAGCGATCTTACATTCATGCTTCACCATGCAATTCATTTTTCATGTAAACTAATCAAACGCACATCAAGCTGCACTCAGCATTTTTTTTTTTTTTTAAATTCCTCCTTGGAATGTGCACTGTAGCTAAGAATCCTGGAATGTATTAATCTATATTGCTCTGAGGCCCACATCCATTTACAAATCAATCATTTATGAACAATAAAACAGTATGAATGAAGAGGATTTATATTATTGTTTCACAGCAAATATATTATAGTCCTCAGTTTAATATTGTTTTGTGATAATAGATGACCTAATCTAATGTTTTTTTAAACTGAGAAAGTAATTCTGCAAGAGGTTGTTGCATGTTGTAGGACGTAAAGTACATAAAGTATCATCCTTTAAAGGTGTGCAACACTAACACCGGCATGCTTCGCTGGCTGAAAATGATCCAGAAGATTTGTAATATTCAACCCACTGAAGGTATTGATCAAAAAATAAAAATGCTAGGTGGACAACCTGAGCTTTAAAAAAATTTCAATTTTAAAATCAGCAAAAGCATCTTAACATTTCTTCTGCATAAAGTCTATGCAGTTTTAAGAAAGACTCAATTCAGACTGGAAAATATTGAAATATCTAGAAAGATTTTAGTTCTGACCGAACTAAAATCATGATTATATTAACTTTACGTTATTTAGGACAAATCAAAATGTCCCATTTTTTCCATTTAGTAAAACTCAAAATGGCTGACTTCCTGCATTTAGTAAACTCAAAATGGCTGACTTCCTGCATTTAGTAAACTCAAAATGGCTGACTTCCTCCATTTAGTAAACTCAAAATGGCTGACTTCCTGCATGTGGTTAAAAAATGCCAACTTCCTGTTTTGAAAATCACTAATTCGTTACATCATGTACACCTTCAATACGCCCCCTAAAGGTGAATTTAGACAAAACTTCTAGGAGTCCCTCGGGACACACTTTGAGTTTGAGATGTTGCTAAATAAATCGGACACCGTTTGTTTTTTTCTGATACCAAAACCATTTCCAAACCAACAAATCTTTTCCAAAAAGAAGCAGCTTCATTGCAAAGTATTTCCATGTAGCTGAGAGCTAGTCCCATACATTTGCTTTGTTGAACAGCTTACTGGTTGTTGTTAATATTAGAACACAACAAGCAGTTCTCTGATATTTCAGGTGATATTCATTACAGAACTGGATCAGATATCGATATCGACATCCTGGGTTTGATCACACCGTTGCTGAGATTCAGGAAGGCATGGGCTACCATGTGCTATTTTGAGAAAGTCAAGAATTATACGGTGAAGGAGCAATATCATCTGTTTAGTTAATTCATTGATTATATCAGTTATAATTGTACTGTATTAATATTCACATAATCTGATGTCTCTTATTGTACAAGGTTACTGCCAGTGTCTATTATCACACTATAGCGGTCCTACCCTTATTAGTATTTGTAGTACATTTCATATCATAATTAAAATATACATATGATATGATCACACTCCACCTGTACACCCAATAGTTCAATTTCCAACCATTAAATAGTGGTGATCTTGATAGTGATCTGTACAATATCCATGGTTTCAGTTTTACTGTTTACATGACAATAGACTCTTCCATTATATCTGAATATCTGTTTGATTTATTTTTAAGTTTGTCACTGATACGAAAATAGCCAACAAAAATTAGTGCAACAAATGCTCTTTTTTTGCACTGAGAAAGGGAAAGGGTCAGGGTGAAGCAAAAGAACCGTTCTGAACCTCCACCAAGCTCAAATTTTCACTGGGGATCCAAGGGAGAAGAAAAATACACAATGGAATTATGGGAAATTGGCTCACAGCTTCTGAGTTACCGGCATGGCAGTGTCTGTGTCAGCGTCTTCAGCTCAGTATGTTATCTAATGCAGAAGTTGGAGCTTTGTGTGCGGGATGTTTATCATGGCAGAAAGGGATGTAACTGAATATGAACACTTAGATTTGGAAAGAACAGATAATGTGTTCAGCAAATGCAAATACAGACATGACGATTCTGAGAACTACAGAGCTACAGATATAGATAGTGTCCGTGTATTAGACCTGATACAGCAGAAGGAAGTGACATCCTCAAAAAAAACTAAATATATATAAAAAACTAAACATCTGTAAAACTAGAACAAGAGTGGCTAGTGGAGTGCGACATTAGGGAGACTGGAAGCTGGTGAAGGCATATAAATAGCAATGTTTAGATTATTCAAAACATTAGATTACTTTTTTTCCTGTGACTGTATTTAATAAACGTCATTTTTCCAATGCTTTGCCAGTGTAAGATGTAAATTTAAAAGCATACAATTCAAAATTACAGGCATGTAAAAAAAAAAAAAAAATAAATAAATAAAAATTCTCATTCCTAAAGACAAATGTCAAAAGTACAAATTTTATGTAAATTGATTTGGATTCCCAGGCAGAAGTCTGGGAAGACCCAGACCCAGGCAAGAGGTTGTTACATGTTGTAGGACATAAAGTACATAAAGTATCATCCTTTAAAGGTGTGCAACATTAACACTGGCATGCTTCGCTGGCTGAAAATGATCCAGAAATGAAGAAAGTCTGCCTCGTTCAGAGAGGTCAAAAATGATATCGCTATAGGGCCCCATCTTACACACAGCGCAAATCCGCACCAAGTGTGACCTCGCATAGGAGCACATCCGTTTCCTCTGCAATTAGCATTCTGTCCTAACACCTGGTAATTCCGCTATTATAATAGCAATTCGCTAACGTGCAAGCGCCCCTGTCTCTTAAAGGGAACAGGAGATGACACTCTGATAGGATTATTGCATGTTACACCAAAAACACACCCATGATACATTAAGAGACCACCCTTTGAACCATTGCCCGAATGCTGCGACCATTTTCTCCAGGGTTAAACTAGCAAAAGGGGATTTGAAGACACCATAAATGCACTTCAGACCATGAGCTTAGATCGTTAAATTAGGTCCCTTAATGTTCTGTGCAAGCAGCAAGATTTCTACAGTTGCTCAGTGTTACTATTTACGTGACGTGACGTTTAAAGTTAGCTGCAATTTCAGTAGAACATAAAGCTTTTTTACCTCATTACAGCTCATATCTTCAATTTTTACTGCACATCGAGCCTGAGGGCCGACTGCGATCGGCTAAACGCCAAGTTTCTCCGTTCAAATTGTTCCTGGGAATCCCGGACGCTTCACCTTTGACCTAATTTGCATAAAAATCTGTATTTTTCAGTTAAGATTTGTATTTAAGTTACTGCGTTTTGTTTTAAATCATACCCCTTAAGTTCAAAACATTGGCAAAATGTGTATTTGTTTTTTTTGGTATGAAAATTTTTAAAGATTTTAATTTAACGTGATGTGTATGTAATTTTAAATACAGTATAGAATTCATATCCGGATATTTTCAACTGGCAAGTTCCATAATTTTTTTTTTTTTTCTGCTAAAAGAAAGCATGGTTCAGGGAATCAAACTGATCTTTGTGCAGAAAGAAACATGAACTCTTTAAATGTCAGTTAGAAGAGAACTTCTGCTTTTGCAAAAGAAAAGGGAAGATGAACGAGACCAAACAGCACAAAAGGGACGGTTGTTCATCCAGTTCCCCAGACTCGTTCTCTCGCAACCTTAATATTTATCTCAGCACTCTGCAGACAGGCGAGTGTGTGTATGCATGCGTGTGTGTGTGTGTATATGCATGTGCGTGTTAATTATGGCTGTGCAGATGGAGCAGCATCTCAGTCTGAAGCAAGAGGTTTAGTGCTCAACCCATATTTCCTTTTCAGGCGACTTTGACCCCTAGTTTGTGTGTGTGGAAGGAAAACATTTTCTCTTTTCCCCCTCCCTCACTGTCACACACTCTCACATGCTTGGAGAAGAGTGTGCACCAAATTACATGCAGACTTTTTGCATCAAGGGTGAAAACTTGGAAGTGAAACTTTCCTCCTCTTGCTTCACTCAGCTGCCTAAACTCACTGCAGTTTCTCGGCAGATGGAGTGAGGAAAGAGAGGTTTCAGGACAGCACATGGATATGGCTCACACGCTGAAAACTCCACTACGGAGGTCCTTCAGCGAGCATGTGAAGGACTCCACCAATAAGGCTTGGGATATATTCTGGAGAAGTGCACGTGAGAAACGTCTATCAGGTACGGCTACAGCTACATGAATGATGGTGTATACTCGATGATAAGATCGAATGCACTTGTTTTTAGTATTTGTGCATTTTTAAAAAGAACAAGTGTCAAGTGCTGGGTTGTCCCAGAGATGCTTAATCAAATGTTTAGGGGAAGAAGGTGACGGTTTGCTTGCAATAGTAAAAAATTCAAATTAATCATTTGTGCTTGTTGCATAATTGTGGATGTCAGCGTCGCTGCGTTAATGCTTGTCTGTGCAAATTCTGAAAGTTTATCACGGCTTCTGCCAAGTTTCTTAAGTTGTGACCTAACAGATTGAGCTGATCAGCAAAAAAAAAATAAAATAAAGTTGGAATTTTTAACTCATTATAGCATGAGGCTTTAAGAGGTGACACTGAAGAATAGATGAACTGCCAAGGTGCATACATTTGCAAGCTTTTGGACTGTATTAACTGGACATGCACTGAAACAAGACAAGGCTAACTGCTCAGATAGCCTGAGATTGCGATTATTTGCAACCTCAAAGCTTGCCGAGAATCCTCAGGAAGTGGCCTTGGCTTAGAAAGCATTTCTCTGAGAGAGAGAGAGAACGAACTCCATTTCCTCCCTCTCTTCTCTCACCATTGACCCTTGCATGGATGATGTTTATGATGGTACTGTCCTAATATTTACGCTCAAGATGACCCAAGATGTCATAACAAGTACGGTCACACACGGCTCAGCTCGAAATGTTCGAGAGTGAAGCGGCTTCAGCATCTAAAACGTGCAATAACTCCAAACGGCCCACAAGAGCTCTCCAAAGACCAATAAAAGGGAGGCTTTGTTGCAAAACACTAAATCTAAATCAATAAAATCAAATGAGGTACCGTGCACAATGATGCAGTTGCTAGGGTGCTTTATACAACATAAGAGCCTACATTTTAAAAAAAAAAAAAGGTATCACTTGGAAGAAAAAAAACAAGAAGTCGTTGGAGTAAACATCTGGTTCTGGGAGAGAGAGGTGTGTGAGACCAAGCCTTATCTGCTTTCTATCCATGGCTATTTTGTAATCCTGGTCTACCTCTTTTGCAAGCAGGCCGGTCAATTTGTGTTTCTCGCTCACATCATGTAAGCATTACCTCATTTCATGCACCAGAGCCATGAGTTTGTGTGTGTGTGTGTGTGTGCACGCTTAAATGGTGGGCTTAGCAAGAGGAAAGAAAGGGGCTGAGCGCTATTATGATGCAGAGCAGGCCCCTGAGCTTGGAGAGATTACTGTGAGAAACCCTTCCCAGATGTTGCAATCTCCAAAAAAAGAAAAAGAAAAGAAACATACACAGCTGGGGGAAAAAGAGGGGAGGAAATGGGGTCAGGTTTCACATTTTTCTTGGCTACAACAACAACAAAAAGAATCTCTGAAAAAGCTATGATCAATTTAAGAAAGAAAGTCATGTCCCCCTCTGCCCCCCCTTCCATCTCTTGGCCATGAATAGTTCAGAATATCTGGTTCCAAAGTGTTTTATCAGGAATAGCTGAGGATTTTGATACCTTACATCTGTGAAATTAATCTTGTAGTCACGCTACACCGTCAGCGAGGCGGTCATTGCTATCAGGAGCAGAACACTATCAGGAAACTTCATACTGGAGCTGAGGCTTGTGGCTTGTTAAGACATTTTCCACGTGAGAATAAAATCCTTCTGAGCTCCATATAAACACTTCAGCTGGCTAGATTGGGATCATAACCAAAGATGAGCCACCAGATAGCAAAGTTTAGCATTGGTTTAACAGCTATTCAGAATACACAAGCACCAAAATGCATAAAGCATAAGATTTGGCTTTCAGAATGTGAACCTTGGAGTTATTTGTCGTCATTATTATTATTGTTCCTTTTTGTGAGCGTTAAAGCATTATTGTTTGAGGATTCTTTCCATTTCACTCAGTTTTTGACTTTCTTTTGATTTATTGCTTTCCTTGGCAGGTGTTTTTTTTTTTATCAAACCGATATGAATGTCCATTTTATTATTAATAAAAAAGTCTCCAATTTATAGTCTATAAATTATTCATTATGAATCACATGGCCAATTATTTACAATGGGATTTACTGGATTGGAAATTCTTAATATGGACTTCTTGTTGGCAGCTACATTTGTTAACTGCATCGATTGGTATTGTACCAGGAGTGTCAGGAGGTCGCAAGATCGAAGAACCAGGATGATTTTACATAGAGTGTAAAATCGGCTGTGTGCTACGGGTGGGAGGGGCATACGCTCCTCTCGCCGGTCAATCACTAGCGAAAACACTAGCGAATCGTAGGTGTCTGTGAGCTTATGTATGCAGAAGAGGGTAACCAGCTTTTTCCTCAGAGTGCGTTACATTGCCATGAGATGCACCATGAACAGCAGTTCGAAGTGATTTGCTTTACAGGTCTCTGAGGAAAAACACAATAACTTGTTTCATTCTTGTTAACAACGCGTTACCCGTTTCAAAGGCTTACCGTATGTATTAGGAGTAAATGTTCTAATTACTAGGAATATTTTCTCATAAAATGTAGACCGCATAGATTTTTAAATCTAGCTTTTTCAGCATTGCTCTTTCTCTGGGTTGCTTCTCCACCTAATCCTGTTTACCTGGTCACTGACACTTGCTGGACAATGGTTCGTCCCTCGGTGGTTGCACCATACTCTTTTTTAAATAATGGATTTAATAACACTGCATGGGATATTTAATGGTCTGCAGCAACAAAGTCAACACCGTAGATGCTAAATGTCTTTAGGATATATAAAAATATATATATACCGTTTTAAAGTGTAGAGTAAATTGGAAATAGATTGAATATTCTGTGATGTATTGCTTTAAAACGAGTGGCTGATTTTGAGCATTTGTACAGGATTACGGGAAATTACGAGAAAGGGACACCGTGTTAAGAAATTTCCCGATGAAAGACTCACAAAGCTGCGTTGTTTGCAAACATTTCACTCAGACTTGACTCGATGCTTTCCAGCCTCCAAATTATTGCTCAAGTAGGCAGCATTTTCCAACACTGACACATCTGTAAGGATGTAGCTACTAACCAACATGACAGCACACTTGCAGCACTTTGACCACGTACATGGCTGTGGTATTTACCAGCACTTTTCTTTGAAATTGGAGAACTTTAAAAATTCTTTCTGGCTACTAAGTGATGGCATCCTGCTGTGCCGAAGTGCAATTCCTACACTTCCCCCAGAGGCTACCTGCTCATAAACAGACTGACCTCTATAAGGAGCAGAAAGATCCAACAAATTATCTTCCTGTTTATGCCTTCTTATACCTCATTTCCTTCATTGTAATTCATCTCCAACAATACTTCCTCCTCTTGACTCTTTCATTTTCACTCTGACCAAGATGATTATCTTGCATAATGGCCTTAACTGAAGGGTTTTTTTCCCCCATTATGCATGGATTAGTCCAGCACTTCTACAGCAGCTGTCAATCCTGCCCTGAAGATATTAAATCAATTTCTTAATCAGCACATTTTCAGGGACATTGCACTCTAGTGCCTTTGTAAATGGTGTGCCTTGAAGACACATGATTGAAAGAGAAGCCAGGTCAAACAGCTCTAAATCTTTTCTAGGCAATGAGTCAGTATGACTGTAATGTTAAATGTACAATATAAACGTGAAAATTAAAGTTGTGTCAGGTCCTGTTGATGTGAACGTCCTTTATCTGTATAACCCGCCAAATCTCTGTCTTTCCAGATTTGAACTGAAGGTGGGCGTGGTTTGCACTGGAAGGTTGCGTTTTGGGTTTTTTTGTTAATATAAACCAGGGGGAAGATGGTAGAGCTTATATTAAAACCAGAAAACTGGAAAATACTGAAAAGTCATTTCAGGGAGTCTTGAATCTGAGTCTGAAATTTTTTTCCCCATTTATAAATTACAGTACAGGCAAACTTGCAAACAAACTTATTTTCATCTTCTGAACTTCTACAGTACCTCAACCTCAGCTACATCACTCAAGTCCATCATCAGTTTCAAACAGACATCCTGTGGAATTTTCTGGCACATTCTTTTAACTTTGTAATTTAATGCGACTGAATAAGATCAGAAACTATCTTTGGAAACATCATTTGCAGACAAGGAACTGCTGTTTATAGTCGACAGCAATAGTAACTTAATAATATTTCATCAGATTTATATAAGATTGAGGTTTGATACATTCCAGAAAGATTCATTGGAGACGCGACCAGAATCTGCTGTGAAATGCGAAATGGTGTCCTTTATTTAAGCAGTATTTCATTCTAATCCCTGGAGGATTTTCCTGGAATAAACATGCAAGTTACCAGTTTTTAAATGAACTAAATCACTTTGTCAATACCACAGTAGAGAAATACTGCCCTGAAATCACTGTGTGGACCAGTGGATTTATAAATAAAAGCTTTTTTAGGTCTGTTTGTACAGAAATTTGGTAGAAATATGGTTTTGTTTCGTAGCTTAGTAAGGCAGTGTTTAGATTGGGCTACTGCAGCAAAAACAAATAGTGTATATTATTCATACCTGTTCATTCTGTACAGGATGTACTGGAGTAGTTGGTAACATCCCTCAAGGTTGAATGAATGGACACTGAAAATGCATCACATTCATGTTAATAAACATGGTCTTCACTTGTTCCATGAGCTTAATATCTGATCACTCCTTTGTGAATCTATGCACTCGTAATTGGTTAAATGCCCAGTTTTTAGACACATTTGAATTCAAAATAAATAGCTTGATTGGCCTGACATCATTGCCTTCTCAAAGCTCCAGGGTTCCCAGTTTGAGCCTGAAAACACCAATATACCTACAAATATTTCTGAAATAGTTTTGCACAAATGACCAACAGCACATGCATTCTCCATCAGCGCTTTTGTCCTACTTCATGGCCGGTGAAATAGAAGCTGCTTTGCTCTTTAAGAATTAAGAAGAAGCGCAGATGAATAGTTTCACAATCCAAGGGCAACTCCAACTTGTGCTGAAGCCTCGGCTCTTGTACGCATTTCTCACTGGAGAATATCTAGAAAAATTAAATCTCTCTCTTTCAAGGACAACCGTCTTTAGTATTCTGGTTTGCATCATAAGAAATGAAAAAGACAAGTTTTTACAATTTTGCCAAGTAAATTAACAGGGTTTTTAAGTGATTTTTTTTCCTCCAGCACCTCAAGGACTGTACTACCTCAGTGGCTTATACTTAAGCATGAAGATCACAGAAATGTCAGACTACTGATCTGTCTACATGCTGTTACCAAGAAGCAAAGCCACATTTTCTGTCCTGCAACAAGCAATCTAATCACGATCATGTGTGTGAAGGTCCATAATCTTTTATATCGCTGAAGAAAAAGAAATAATGAGCTATAAAGAAGCTCTTCTACTTACTCAATAAGCATTCCCCAAGTGCCAAGCGAGCACTTAAAAGGACTCAGGAGGCCTTCCTGGCAAGCTTCCTTACATATAGTCTTTTTTTTTTTTAAAACAGTTGAACCAAAGAATGTTGCAAGAGAGTTGCAGAGAGGTTTTTATAGAAGTTTCAATTCATCCATTTGGTCATTTTCCTAATCCTAATGGAAACCACCCTTCACTCTGTTAGTCAGTGGTTCAAAGTCATACTGAAAAACAAATGTGCTCCTTCCATTATGGAAAGTGTTTTTGATGGCGTCACTGGATGCACTCGATACACTTCTCCAAGCAGATTATCGTCGCTCCTTGATCAATGTAAATGTTCATACTCGGTGAGTAAATGTTCTTGAAGCAGAGATCCATGGTCGATCAGCGTCGAGAGCTCAAGCTGAAACTAAACTTCCTGCTCTTAGATGAGTGCAGATTTTGATTTTCCTGCCGCAACACCAAATGCATTAGGTCTGGAACAGCCAAGGAGTCCCAATTATGATTCAAATCTATTCATGGTTGGAATTAAGTTTGCCTTTAGCTCAGTGAATGTAGAGTGGTTTTTAAATGAGGGACGGAAAAAAACTGTTTGTATATTTTCATGACACATGATATGCATGAGGATATATGGGTTCACTAACAAACTGCCAATAGTGAGGTAAATAAATAATAACCATTTATTTTTAATAAAATGAAAATGGAATATTTTTTTTTATTTAACATTTTCACTGATAAAAAAGTAATGAAAATACTTAAATTAATAATGAAAAAAAAAATTACTTAAGAATTTTTTTATGCAATTTTAAAATTTATGTAGAAAATTCTAAAATCATATCAGCCAACAGCTGTCAGTTTGTAATAAAAAAAAATCATCATGATATCTCAGGAAATCACATTGTGACAAATTTATACTGATCTCATTATTATATTGTCACATCAAACCCTAATATCAGAGTAAAATATGGAATTTCATGGTTTACATTTTTTTTCCTCCATTACAGCGGCAAGATCAGAGCAAACCTTGTTCCATAAGGAACTTATCTACTTCATTTTTGTGTAGATTTATACACTTATAATCTTCGCTAGTTTAGGGACCAGTGACAGATTTATTGTTCAGGTTGGTAATGAGCAGAACAAAAACGCAGGTCCATCAAACTGTTCTTTACAACTCTTTATACTTTCGTGTGTGTGTGTGTGTGTGTGTGTGTGTGTGTGTGTGTGTGTGTGTGTGTGTGTGTGTGTGTGTGTGTGTGT
>JAQQZX010000011.1:1028428-1040167 GCA_030068355.1 Notoglanidium maculatum | reverse complement strand
CCCCCCCCCCCCCAGAGATGGCGAGTCTAATGGCTAGTGAACTTTTACGTTGCCATAAATCAACATAAGGCTCGAGATTTAGCCGTGTTTCTCGCCAACTACTCCTTCAGTTTCCTAACGTGGGCAGAGAAGCTTTTTGTAATTCAACCGATTCTCTCGCTCATTCTCATTCTCTCATTTACAAAAAGGTCTGCTTCGGTCATGCAATGAAATCAACAGCCGCCAATTTTTGGCCTCTCGGTAGCTTTTTAACTCTCTTTAGAAGCGCCAAAGAACGCATCCTGGCAGGACATAATGAAGTACATTAACCTTAAGGCCATGAAACGCTGGTAGCTAGCCTCCTCCTCCGTGGTCAGCGCAGCTGGAACATCTTGCGTTTACAAACAGGGGTGACCTGGCGAAGGTGCCTGAGGCTAGTATTCTTCAGCCGTTGTCTTGGGGCTCTGATGGAAGCCAGTCTTCAGACTGTTAATGGAGTTTCTCAGCGTGAAACCTGATGAAGTGTGGACTGGAGCTAGACGCTGAGGGTTACAAAAAAAGAAAAAAAAGGAAGCGGTGCGACTGGTAATGCCAGCATTCCATTTGCGTAGGTGAATTTCACATTGTGAGAGTGCATAAAGTGCATAAAGCCCAGTCGGGAAATATGAGCTGTGTTGAGAAGAACTCGGATGGTGCTGGAACGGAATGAAGGAAACGAAACAAACGGATGTTCAATTGAATTAAAAAAAGCTATGAATGAAGAAGCACAGAAGACGGGCGTAAACACAGGGTGGTTTATTTGACGTAATCCCGTGCCGTGGAAAGAGCGTTTGTACCTGCATAGGGCTCTTGTTCCGCATCACAATGACGAATGAGGCTTCTACACGGCTAATGGAAACCACGATCACAATGGAGTTAGCCGATCCCATCCTCCAGTTCATAAAAAGCCTCCTCACCTTGAAACTTCAGTCGGCTCTGTTTAGTCCTCGAATCTATCATGCGGCAGTGGCAGCGCTCTCTCCTGCCAAACCATGACTGCAGGCCTGAATAAGAGATGAGACTCCCAATAATGTTTAATAACTGATTCACCCATTCAGACATTTTTCCCCTTATTTATCTCAGCCTGATTCTGTAATCCTTCTTTTCTTTCTTTCTTTCTCTCTCTCTCTCAACCTGGCAAGGTGTTCCGAAAGGAACAAATTGATTGTTCTTCTTTCTTTCTTTCTTTTGTTGCACACGGCATCGTGACTGCGTTCGGAATAGAACGGGTACGGAAGCTTATTGCCTTGCTCTCCACGAACGAACAGCGTCCTTTGAACGTAAATACAAATACAAAAATAAAAAACATATATGGTGGATGGATTGTTTTCCTCTGCAAATGTTCCTCTCTGGCACAAGAGAGCAATACCAAGTAATAAAAAAAAAAAAAAAAAAACAACAAAAAACTAAATCAAAGGAGCTGCTATTAATCAAGTTAAAAGACTATGCCTTGTAATGCTTCCAAAGTTCTGTCTGGCATTGGCTTTTCCTGACACACTTGACCTGCCTATTGACTCTCTCTACAAAGTTTAAGAGGAGGGTAATGTTTCAACTTCTACATGCTCTTCTGAGCTCCAAAAACAGCTTGACCGGCTTATCAATTACGCCACTGAAATAAGATGATGAGGCAAGCATTTAATCAGTAAATGAAGCAACCACGAGGTTCGCTGTGCCATTTGTTTACTCTCTCTCTCTCTCAGTGCACTTGACTTCCTGTTGGGGGGGGATATCATTTATACATCTTATAAACAGGGACGATTCTTGCTACTGGTAATACCTGTCACTCAGGGCCCGTAGGCCACCAGGGGGCACCATGATTATTAAAATAGATGGAAAAAAGCAAACTTTACCATCATTTAGTGAAAAGCTTAACTGTAAGTACTTTAACAGGCAGTCACAGGGCACCACGTTGTGCTGTATAAAGAATAGAAACTGCAATTTACGTAGCTTTGGTAGTTTGGTAACTAAAGTTAGAAGATCACAAAGAAGCAACGATCATGAAGCGTTCTTATTTCTGTGGTAAAAAACACTAAAAGAAAAAAATCTGAAAAAGGCCCAATACATCACAGTGAATTGAACAGAAAAGAATCGGATTTAGTCCAATCGTCTGCTTTCTCACTTCTTAACTTAGAATTTAATATGTACTTTATCATAATACTTCATTTTCTTTGTATAATTGACTTGTTTAGAACAGCCATAGCACCATACCGCTTCTCCTTTTCCTATACCGAAAGCTTGAGTAAGATCAACCGATTTTGTTTCATTTGAAAGCTAATAAGCTTTAATTATTATTCCTTTAACTGATGTGCTTCACAATTAACCGCGTTCACTCTACAATTACTTACATTGTAAATATAATAAAGTATAAATATCGTAAAAGCAGTCCAAACAAAAGAAAAAAACCTGTGAAATCTCTTCATACGTAAACATTTCCAATTGCAAAAATTCATTGCTATGCCAAATCCAATTCCAGTCTTTGCACTTGTTGAAGGATCTGATACTTTTTTTTTTTTGGTATGGGATCAGCACCATCTCTAGTTCAGAGATTTAATTCCTTGTGTATGCAGTTCTTTTTTATCTATATGTTTATTAGACGGTTTTTCCCCTCATCCAAAATAATGAAATATTCATTCTGTTGTATATAAAGTAATACACAGTAATTATTCAGAAACGGCCCTCTCCGTCTCTGCCTTCATCCCCGAAAAACTGCCATAAAATCACTTTTGCAATTTTCATTTTTTTTCCTCATCTTATCAGGATTTACTGTTAATGGAGTCGTGTATGAATAGGCCCTGGATGTACTGAGGACATTATGACAATAACCTTATTTTTCATTTTTGTTGGAATAGCTTCGGTTTTTCATTTCCAGTTCCTGAGAGTTGCATAATCAAGTTGGTGACAGAGGCTATGACGGTCATTTGGCAGGTTTTGAATAACAGGAAAGCCTGGTGGTGGTTATCTAAGGTTTAACATAACGGTGCATGCACCCAGGATTCGGTTTCACCTTTCCAAACCACTAGGGGCAGCTTGAAACACCCAGATAACATACACCAACAATGTCATGGTGGACCAGGCTTAGCGTTGGACTACATGCAGTTTATTGGAAAACTTCTTGGACTCATTTATTAGAAAATGTTGTTCTGATTGCGTAGAAAAACATTCTTCAGTTATTCAGACTTCTTTCATGTCAAAAATTTCAAAATAAATGTTGTGGTTATATAAATGAACAAGTTGAGCATATCTAAATGATGTCATTTTACAACTTCAGGACATGAGGCCAGTGCCTTCGTATTCATTCCCTGGCATGAAAATAAATTCTCATTTAAATGGATTCTCACCATTTCCACAAAATGTATTCTTACAAGTCAAACTGCATTATGTCAAAAGTCATACTCGTAAAGTTTATCCTAAAAAGAATTCCACTTCCCAGTCACGCTTGAGATATTTATAACCAAGCAGCCTATAGAAACTAAAAAGCAGGAACTATTTACCAAGCTATTAAATGCCATAATATCATTTGATAGATCTTCTTCCTCTTGATATAGTCGAAAGCTTGTTTCAATCACGTGAGAAAGTTGAGTTAATCTCTCTTATTGGCAACTTTTTAAAATTATGTAATGGAGACTTATCATCATGCAAACTTTTTTCTAGCAATTGCAAGTTCAAGCATAAACACAAACTGAGATATTAACTTGCAGTTTCAGGCTAAAAAGGTTGCAATTCCTTAATATTAAAGTCATAATTGTGAGATTAATCTGCATAGTATTTTCTCCTATGTAGAAAAAAAAAACAAAAAGACCATTTAACTATTACCATTTAACCAAAAGCCAGTTTACTAATCCAGCACATAAAGTAGCAACATGCAAATAAAGCACTTTCTGAAGACTAAAATTGCCATCTTCCTTGCCTCGTAACCATTTTTCAAAATATTGGTCTATGTTTCTTTTTAATGCTTTATTCATTTAAATATTCTTGGTTTAAATGATATCCAACATTTTAAATTTTTTATAACATCGCTACATAAAGACAAAAACAACAACAACAAAACTCCAAGTCCGGCCTAACTGAAGTTTTTCACTAAACAACTTTTGCACAAATCTGACCTCTATCAAAGTCTCTTGCAGTTCAAAGTCCAAGTCCAAAACAAAAATCACCACCAAGCCAAAAAAAAAAAGAAACACAGAAACAAAACTCACCAGTCTTTTCGCAGAATTGGTCCCAAACTACCTACTTTAAAGAACCTGCCTAGGTTTCTATGTTCTATTGTTCTTTTTCCCTCCAAAAACTGACTCCGCCCCCTTTCCGCCCATGTTGGCCACACCCTAATAAGGCTCAGCCAATGAAAAAAGGATGAAGAAACATAAGGAAAATAAAGAAGACTGAAGCATTACTGAAGACCTGCAGCTAGCCCAAAACATCGACAGGCTAGGAAAGAAATGTTTTTTTCTTCTTTTTCTCAGCCTTTGTGTGGGAAACGAGGTCACCGTAGTTGCACTGATACGTACGGGTATTAGCCTCTCCTCACACTGTGCCTTTGTTCATGGAAATGTATTAGATTTAATTCTGATTATTTGCTATGAAACAAGACCTTGGCACTTCCTGCTCCTCCCCCAAGCATATGGCAGCGTAATTCCTGCCCCAATGGGCCTCTATTTATTAGTGCTTGTGTGTTTGTAGTTCCCACTTTTGACCACTAGGTGTAATAATAACTCTGTGGAGCTAAATGTGGCAGCAAGCACGCTGCACTACGATCGCTTTAGTATTTAAATGAATAGAATTTAAACTGTATGATTGGGGACTTTATGAAGATTAACATTTGTTGAATGGCTGACTTACATGGTGGAGGACAAAAGTGGCTTGATATTTTGTGAACTTCATATGCTGCGGTCATTCATATGATTATTAGTCACTACATTTTTATCACAGATTTCTAACAAACAGGCTAACACACATGGTCTTTATCATTTTGCAAGCAAAGCCATTTATTAAGGCTTCAGCAAAAGATTACATCCCCGTCAGAAGTCCGTGTTTGTAGAGAGACCTGATTAACGTTGTTAATAAACGCCATTCGTGAGATGATTCTGATCCACAGATGATACGGACATCAGAACATCGCATTATTACAGGACTAGCATGAATCACAGACTGGACAGCTTTTCTGACACCAAATCTTCAGTCGATGATTAATTCGCTCCTCCGAATCCGACATTTTTGCAAAGTCGCCTCAGAACATTTTGTGTCATATCTTGCTTACCTGACTGCTGTTTACACGCATAGTGATCTCTTTAATGCCATGATCTTTAACAGATAGTGATATTCAATAGGAATGGACAGCTTGACATTTTCATCAAAGCCGGCCCCATCGAATGCTCAGGCATGAGGTTTTTCCATCGTTCCGTCTCTTCGATCATGACAAACTCTAAGCTTTACCTCAAACGGCTCCGACAGGCTAATGCTAATGCTTCTCTTATTAGCCTTAGTCTCAGTGTCTCGTTAGTTAATGAACTGTAGCGTCTGGCGTTAATGTATTGTAGCCAATCAATTGATGTGAGTTAATGAAAAAGTTTAGAGTGTCGACTTATGGAGAAAAAAAAAACTACGCCAGCTGGAAAAAGAAGTCATTTTTCATTCACAATATAAAAACAAACAACTTTATTCACCTCCTGAACTTCTGCAGTTCCTCAACCTCAGCTACATCACTCGAATTTATAATCCTTCTGAAAGGTCCACAGACGTTCTGCAGAACTTTCTGGAATTCTAGTGCGCCTGAGTAAGCTAGGGAACTCCTGTAACGTTCAAAACAATGACCTCTTTCTTGAATCGAGGTACTGTTGTCTGTTGTTCACAATAATAGTCATCTGATGATATTTCATCAGATTTATTTCAGATTTTGAGATTTGTTACATTTCAGAAAGTGTAGAAACGCTATCTAAATTTACTACAAATCTGAGTCAAAAAGACGTCCTTCAAGCTGCATTTCTTTCCAACGCGTGGATGAATTTCCAGGAAAACTTTCATTCAATAATGATGAAGAATTACTTGTTGAGAATAATGAAAAACACACACAATGAATGTACAGGATAAAGGTTTTAAAATGCCTTTTTGGAGACCCCGAATGTGCACAAGGCATGATCTCTACGGAGCAATGACTCTATAAATCACATCATTTTATGAATTTCTGACAAGGTTGTAAAGAAATATGGTTTAATGTTGGAGCTCAGCACTGATGATACAAAGGTGTAGATTGACAGAATATCAGTTCTTTCACATCAATTACATCACCTTTATTCCCAAAAGCTCAGATCGCATTTTCAAACCCAGCAGTGTGCAAACAACAAATCTGGATATTATAATAATGATGATGATGATGATGATGTCTGTTGTGCAAAAGCTTTCAGCTGTCATTACAAACACACAGCAACGAGATGAATATGTTCAACACCAGTAATAACATAACTGTCTGTATAAATGACAGCAGACATTTTGATTGCAGTTCAGTCGCAGCAGCAGCACGCGTTACGCTCTGACTGTACATCACAGAGCACATCGAAACACGTCAGATCGTAATTAACGTCTAAAATTAATACATTTTTTCATAGTAAAGAGTGCTGTTTGTACTACTGCAGCGTTTAATATATACGTAGACCATTAAAGGTCAATTTGCCACCAAAACAGGGTACTATATGGTACATGGTACTGATTTCCGTTGCCAGAAAACTTGGAAATGAAATGATTGAAACGAAATGAAACGTTACCTGACGTTACCAGAGTGCTTTTTGCATTGTTATTGTTAACGTTAAGGTTAGCTAACCCAAACCCTCCCGGTATGCTACCGTAGCAAGATGTTATGCACAAGCCATTTTCATAGCTATAATTAGCCGTCATTGCTGTTCATTGCGATCTCGTAGCCAGCTAGCTTGGCTATAGGCTAACATTAAGGCAACATTACTAGTTCATTAGCTATCTCTAACTAGCGTACTAGCTTAGGTAAATCTCAGCCAGTCGCCATCAAACATAACGTTCAAGCCTCGTTTGTTGATTTAATCGTACACAATGTTTAATTTAATAATAATCTAATTGAATAAAGTTACCCAAATGACTCGTATTCGAGATTTCTAAGACAATGAAAGCTAACCTCTCTAGCAACCAGACGCTCCAACAAGGTGAAAGGTGAAGGCAGTGAACCTGGTGACTGGTTAATATTCAAACATAGTGTGAAATGCGAAGGTTGTTTGATTTGCCGGGAAAACACGCAACTGTCAGTTTTGCGCTTTCAAAATAAAAGTTTCAAATTGACATTTTTTCTCCCCTGCAATAAATTTTTGGGTAAGACCAATGAAGCTGTTTCTAATAATGAGGATCCCACCCTGTTCCTACGCCAGCGATCTTCGGTCTCTGGTGTTTGTCACACACTTGAAGAATCTTCAGATCAACTTTTTACCAATAAAGGCGTAACTTCACAATGGCTCCATCATCTCAAATGTACAGATTGAACAGGGCCAGCATGTGAAGGAAAAGAGGGAAGATAAAGAATGACGGGGTTAGAGGAGGTCTGGGTCTGCCTGGGTCTGGGAACGCCATCACCTCTAACCTTGATGTGTTCAGTCACAGTGACACAATGTACCAAAACACAAGAAACGAGAAATGCATCCTTTCTAGAAGTAACTTAGGCATAAGCGCTCATGCGGAGTATGATATAGGCTGCATGGATGAACACAAAATGTATCAAATGATCAAAGAATCAGAGGCAAATAATTAAAGGCGAATATTTTGTTCATTCATTCGAGCAAAATGCTCATGATGGATCGAGAAATCAGTCAAATATGCCAGAGCTAAAACTTTCACAACTTTAAATGCCATGAACAGGGCTTTGTAGTTGATAAGAAACTTAAAAGGCAACTTAAAATGCATTGTGGCTTTTTTCCTGGTGAGGACACGGGCTGATGAAAGTCCCTTAAAGAGCAAGCGACACATTACCACAGTGCGGTGTAGAGATTAGGAAAGCAGCCCCGGTTTCTCAACATCACATGGCTACATTTCTCAGATAATAGGCAGTTTTAAAGAATAAAATGATAGCGCAGCATCCAGCGTTGCCATGTCACCATGTTGCTGATAGACCAGGGCTTTCAAAAATTACAGGACCGACCCGATAAAGGTTCCAATCCGATCAAACCAAATTTAAAAGTCTTTGTTTTTCCACAAGGGGGCAAAATAGAGCAATACACTCAGCACCGTAACTTCACTACCGACTACAAGTCCTAATGGTACGTAAGTCTTCATTAGCAAGAGGAAAAATCCAACATTTAATCTCCGTTAAGTCCTTTTCAGTTTAAACAAAGATGGCACCGATGCGATCTGGCCAATATCTGTATGCAGCCAATAAAAAAAAATTTAAAAAAGAAAGAAAATAGTGGATTGGATATCAGATAAAACATAGCATGTAGTAATGGTAAAACCAAAATGTGGAAAATTAGCATTGTGGCTGTTTGTTTTGTAGATGATAGATGTTTAATTGCACAGATTCATACAAGTAGTGTTTAATGATCACATTCAAAAGGAGTTGTTGTCCAGTGGGGACGGAGTCCTCGAATCGACAATCGATCCCAGCTCGACTGCCTACCGCGATGTCGATGGAGCACAGATCGAGATTGCTGTGATGTCTGACAGACAAATGGCATTCCGACATCCCGCAAGTTCGACGTTTGCATGCGAGATATCCCGACTGAATCCGTGCATCGCCATTTTCTCCATACCAACATGTTTCACAAGTAAATTAAATCAGAGAAATTCAGCGCAATCATCATTCGTCATCCAACTAAAGCTATGTCAATTTATCATTATTAGTCGATGTAGCAATAATATTTTCGAAAAACACTCAGATGCTAAGGTAATCTTCCATTTCCAGATTTACAATGGAATCAATGAAATTACAATTCAATTATTTGCATAAAAAACTTATGAATTATTTTCTAAAAGGATGCTTTTTAGTTCACCGCTTTCACGCCTTTCATCATCTGCATGATGCAGGAAGTAAAGCTGCCGAATTTCTGCAAAGTCCGTCCTTGGACATTATCCAGGTATGTTCAGAAAGGAAGGAGGTTAAAAAAAAAAAGAAGAGGAAACATACGGTGCCAAGAATTAATGTATCTGGAAAACGTGTATATTAAAACATTGGCAGTTAAATATGGCTCTCCATTAACATTAACATTTCAAAACAGGATTATGAATCACTAACAGTAACGTGCAGCAGTATCTTTCCTTGAATTTCCCTCATCTTGGCTAAAAGTTTGCAGAGCTACAGCATGTCGTGCTCTGGCTCGGTCAAATGTACATTTAGGAAGTGAATCCATTTGGGAAGGGGAATGATTTAAATGAGGTCCTGTGTGAAAGATCAAGTGTTGTGAAGATCAGACACAAGGACAGGCGGCGAGAAGAATCCAAACCTAACTAACTCGGCGTCCTAGTGTCCTTCTCAGTGTATATTGACTCACTCCTCTGACCTCTGTCTTTAAATATTCCATCTGTTCCTCATCAGCGTCTAGCTTTCTCCTTGGGACTGAACCGGAAAGTGCAAACTTAAGGGCCTTGGGGCAGGACTTAGTTAATTAGGCGAGGGTTTCCTCTGCAGGCGAGCGGCTATAAAAGGCAATATCGCTGCACAAGATCACAGAGTTCGACCACCGCTTCCTGCGTGTCACCAACATTCCCTCGCAAATCATCATCTGACCATTAAGTCCCAGTTATTATCGCAAAGACACAAGACGTCCCAAGAGCTACTGATATCACCGACGCTGCATGATACGGACCAGATCCAGTTACGCCGATTATCTTTATAGAAATAGACATTTCTTGCAGTGCTGCACTGCGCTCTCTGACGTGTGTCATGTCTATAACATTCCAATAGGGTGAACCACTTTAAAGTTAGTCTTTCTCCTAATGAATGTGTCCCCTACAAACATCAAAGACACGTCATACCAGACTCCTGGCTCATCTAATAGATTCAAGTAAAAGGGAATGAACGAGCCAAACAGGATGGCGAGCCTAATGGGATGTAAAGTCAGATGTTTCTAAGCAACTTGATTGTATTTGTGAGGGAATCATTTAAGGGGTGAAAAAAACACCTTTTACTGCAAAATGCTTCTGTAAAGCCAAAGAAATATCAAAGTATATGTCATCGCAACTTGCCTTAACGCTATAAATCCGCAATATTAAATTGTATAAAATATTGTAAATGTTTTAAAAGGCTAAAGGTGAAGTTTTATTTGTATAAACAATATTTGGTTGAATTAAAGCCATGACACACACACACATTTGCCATGCTGTTGTTTCATTATCTATGTAACTGAGATCACCTATAGCATGTTATATAATCATTAGCATTTTTTTTTTCTGCCCTCTAGTGGGCTTTTATTGAAATACAGTTGCGCTACATGCGTCTGCTCAATTTAGAGGAAATTCATGATATTTAGTGTGATTAGCATTTTGTTTTTGTAAACGAATGTTTATTTAATATCACTAGCTTATCCTTGGTTCAAACCGTCACGTTTTATTGGTCAAATCATGCTTGCTACGATACACACATTTAGCCGGCTATCATTTGATTTCCACGTGTTTCTTGCACCGTGTATTATTTGTTTATTCTGTGCTGTTGGGATTTGCATGGTTTTAATTTATTACTTGGATCTCTCCGTTGAACACGAGTAGAAAAATATTTCTGTCTAGATGTATCTAATGCCGTATTAAACAATTACAATGCAACGAAATGTAAATTTCCAATGCGGAGGTTAATGGAGCGTTTTTTTATGTAATTATTTCCGATGCCACACGATTTAATTCCGAATAGTTCCGATAAGAGATGGAGTGAAAGTGCAAAGATAATGGTAGCAATTTAAATGAATTATTTTATATTAAATTAACTGCACTCTCTCAGAAATACAGCCTTATTGTTAATATGTGAAGGGAAACTTTAATCATGTAACTATAATGATAATAGAGTGTGTCAGGTGTGATTTGCAGAACACCATTCAACACATTTAACACATTATTCCCAAATCTGTGTGCACAAGGTGGAGGTTTGCATCAATCCTACGTATACAAGTGTATATACAGATTATGGTGGTGCTATGAGGGATTATCTAAAGCTTCTTCTAAACTGTTTGGATATCGTTCACTCCCAGCATTCATTCCTCTGCTCTGTTCCACACACGTACACAATTCCTGACGCATTTCAGCACAGCCATTGTCCCTCCTTTCCCGTCTACGTGTTGTGTATTGTCTCAAGGATGTTCTTGCCTTAATAACTTCATGCAGTCCCATTGTTTTGGTCTACATCTCAGCTCTCAAACATCTCGCAGTTCTCAACATTTAACAGTAATTTCTAAAATTCACGGTAAAGCTCACAGGGCTGAAACAAAGTCGAGTTAAAATGGACGTCTAACTGTTCTATCGAACGCCTTGGGTGTTGTTCTTCACCGAGTCAGTGATGGAATCCAAATCCCAAAATATATCCAGTATATTCAGTTTAGAGACATATAAAAATATGTTGAAAACAGAAAAGTTGATGATGCATAGCTCATTCAATATTTGGAAGACTGTATAAAGGGTTGCAACATTGTTACTGTTATTATTATTATTATTATTAACAGCACGGTGGTGCGGTGGTTAGCGCTGTCGCCTCACAGCAAGAAGGTCCTGGGTTCGATCCCCGGGTCACCCAGGGTG
>JAQQZX010000011.1:994152-1023524 GCA_030068355.1 Notoglanidium maculatum | reverse complement strand
GAGAGAAAGAGAGACAGAGACAGAGACAGAGAGAGGGGAGAACAGAGAGTGAGAAAGAGAGATAGAGAAAGAATGAGAGAGAGAGAAAGAGAAAGAAAGAGTGAGACAGAGAGATAGAGAAAGAGTGAGAGAGAGAGAAAGAGAGACAGAGACAGAGACAGAGAGAGGGGAGAACAGAGAGTGAGAAAGAGAGATAGAGAAAGAATGAGTGAGAGAGAGAGAGAGAGAGGCAGAGTGAGAGAAAGACAGAGAGAGAGATAGAGAAAGAATGAGAGAGAGAGAGAGAGAGAGAGAGAGAGAGAGAGAGAGAGACAGGCAGACAGAGAGAGAGAGAAAGAGAGGGAGAGAGAGAGTCCAAGAAAATTGAAAGGTAAAAGCATACCAAAGAAAAAACTAATTACCTGATTACACTGATGCTACATTCACATCAAATCTGATTTTTTGCCTTAATGTGACACAGATCTGATCTTTTCGAATCAGATTTAAGTCACTTTCATATATGGTCCTAAATCCAATTCGTATCGATTTGTGGTCATGTGACCTGAATGAGAAGCTGAGATGGGAGTTCATGTGTCTATGCGCTGTTACCTGTCGAGACATGCTACTCGGCGGTTGTGTGTTAGGTTTAAGGTTTTAGGGTTAACTTTAAGCTTTAAGTCTTCATGTTAAGGTCAGAGTTCGGGTTAAGATCGAGTTTATTCTCTGCTATCGGTAGCATTTATTCTCACTACAGTAGCTTTTGTCGTCAAGGTAGCACATACCATCAGACGCAGATTCGTTCATACTCGTGCAAAAACGTATTCGTGTGCGAATGCTTGACGTTTCGGAGGACAGACGCGTTCACATTACAGTCTGATACAGCTCACTGTCATTATAAATGTGAACCGTCAAGATCCGATCTGAGCAAAAAATCAGAACTGAACAATGAGGCTTGTAATGTGAACGTAGCCATAAGTGTCAAAACAGCACCTTTCAAAGAAAACAAGAGCTGAATATCAGATCCGTCTCATTCAGAGATTTACTGCGAATCCTGTTTAAGACAAAAGCAATTTGTCAACAAATCCATGAGGAATGGTTTCAATTCAAGTAGGATATGAAATTAACACTATCAAAGATTATTATATCATATAATAGTCGGTGTATTTGTTCCTTATTCTCATTCTTATTTTTACCAATGAAAATTTAAACAAATTAAAAAATAAAACCATAAAAGATAAGTGGTTATTTGGTTATTGTTTCACCTTCCAGGCAAGAGAAGCGAACAGTTAGCAAACGTTTCTTTTGCCTTAGACCTTTTTTTTTATTGTCAGAGATGGCACATTTAAAAGTGACCTTTATTTACCGTTTTTATCCATGTCTCGTTCCAACTATGCATCACTATGAGTCAAGTTCAGCCACATTCACTACTAAATCTCCAAACAGTCTTTGAGGAAATGCTAAAACCATGCAGCATAATCCCTGAAGCCAGCCTTCTCTCGCAATGTCTATTATCATATCAGAATACAGGTCCAAAGTCATATCTGAAGCTAGCGAAGAGACGTGATGTCATGAAAAACCAAAAATGAACAGTTTTATGATTTAAAAAAATGTGATAATTAACATGTTAATGAATAATTGTTCATTTTTTTTTGTATATATATATATATTTGGAATCGTAAATTCAATATGATTTTCTCTATTTTTAAAATGAATGTGCTGAAACCATAAAATATAAAAAATGAAAATGTAATAATGAAAAGTAACATGATTCTGCTTGTGTTATTGGGTACATCTCTGTGCTGGTTATAAGCTGGAAGTAATTTTGGCCGTTCGATTTTTCCTAGCTACATTCACCTGAGCTACATTCGTCTTTCTATGAAGTCATGATGTTTTTCTCGCGAATTTATTTTTCTCATGATGTCGAAATGCATGAGGCACGTCACGCATGAGTGCGTCCATTGTTATTTTTAGCAGGGAGTGGTTTAAGAGAAAATAGATGGGGCAGGGAAGAGGAAGCGATAACATCTTGCAGTTCTGAGATTCTGGGTTTGATCCTGAGCTCAGGTGACTGTGTTTTGCCCAAAATTTCCCCTTCTGGATCAAGAAAGTACATCCATCTATCTATTTATCCATTTACAAATTAGCATCCATCACTTGAGATCTGAGGGACTGGGAAGTCTCCATGGTTACCACATAGTGTTTGAGACGTGCTTTGCAGCTCACAAGACAAATAATGAATCTTTGTAAACAGGATGGGATAAAAATAGGAGGAATCGCCACACTCATGCTACTGCACCGTGATCTCAGAAATGTAACTCATCACTAAAAAAAATTCTATTATGATCTTGAGAAAGCAACTTTTGTTATCTTTCAGGCCTTCGGTAAATATGTAAAAAAAAAAATTATTAAAAAAATCGTTCTCTTAAAATTTCTTGCAATTTTCAAAGAAGCAATGAAACACAAATCTCTTTTCAAAAAAATTCCCTAAATCCTAAATCTATCGTTTGTGTATTTGTTGTTAATAGAGTATGTTTAAGTGAAAACAGAACGATCAGATCATATTATCTAGCTTGTGCAGAAAATGGGTTACAGTTAGCCAAACCCAAAAGTCTCACATCTCATATGTTTTTGTTTCTGCTGCTGCACAACATAAAGGCGAAAGGTCTGTCTAGGCGGAGCGTTTGAGTTAAAAAGGAAGCATTAGCAGGAGGACTGCTATACATCCTGCAAGCCAAATGACTTCACACACAATAAGGGTGGGACACGCTGGTGGACATGATGGAGCCAGTGCTCCTGTCATGTTTTCCGTTAGCGCTGCACTGTCGAGTTCGTCCTGTTTCTCTTTCTGCTGCACGCTGACAGGTTTAAAATAACATGCAAGACCATTCACAGTGCAGATTTTTTTCTAAACGTCATTATATTCATTCCATCCTATCAGAAGCACGTATAATCTTGGGTTCATTTGATTAAATTATATTTAATTCCCCGTGTAAGCCAAATGTGTTGGGATGAATGAGTAGAATTAGTGGAATAATGGAAGTAATGAGAATTTGCCTTGACATCTCCACGGGCAGCTAGTACCGGAGTATACGGCTCGCTGTAATGGTTCTGTTTTGCGTAGACTGTAAACGACAGAACGTACAATTCTTTTTTCCGATCAAAATAAAGCCTGCCACTTCAAATGCCAAATGTTTAGCAGCAATGGCTGAGACGGTGGAGACAGATTAGCATCCCTCAGCAAATTCAGTTTTCAAATGTTTCAATGTGATAACGATCTGCTAATTATGTCACACTCCAAAACCCTGTAGAGATCTTGACATTTTACAGCTCAACATCCAACCCGTGAAAGCATGTACAGGTAAACCGTTATCTAGCTGAGTGAGCTACGTTAGCACGAGCCAGATCTTTTGATGTTTTACAGCATTAAACTTAAAGGTTGGATTTTTGAAGGTCCACTATGTAGGATTTTCAGAGTATCTATTAGCCGAGACAGAGTGCATATCCCATAATATACTTATGAAATTCATAAGTATGATGTCATTATTGTATACCTGTAACTGTGAATCATTGTGTTTTCATAAGCTGAGAACGAGCCCTTTATACCTACACAGGGAGCGGGTCCACCTCTACGGAGCCGCCATGTTGCGCCGCTACAGTAGCCCAGAACGGACAAACCTCTAGAGAGCGCCTTCTACATTTCCAAGTGCTGCTACAGATTATATATAACACTATATAGGATAATGTGTAAGCGGCAGCTAAAAAGGTATGAATTAGAATGAGCTAGCTAGCTAAAAAATAGCATCAACAGCATTTTTCAACAGCCAGCTAATGTGTTAGAAATTTTTTTTCTAGTAAAACTAATTTGTAATGTAATTACTCGCGTATTTGCACTTAGAAATTTTGAGTAATTTTTCTTGATCAGTTCTTTTTAAGTGAGTTATTACTACAGTGGCAATGTTTACTCACGTCGCAGTAAGTTTTCTTGGCACCAATGCTTAGAATACAAAAGCTTTCTTTTTGAAAGGAGTTAAAGATCAACAAAACATGATTAAGAAAGTGCATTACCTCACACAACTTTTCCATCAATTATGTATCATATGTCCTTGAAAATCTCCCGCTGCGCCGCAGATCTCGCTAACATTAAAGCCGTAAACGTGAACGTGGCCTGAATTCCTCCTACATGCATGGCACATACTGTATATGACCCGCTCACAGAGCTGACCGTCCAGACACCAAACCACCCTCACACTGCACCGGTATCGACGATCCCCATCACGGCTAATAGTTTTCGACTCCGAGGCTTCATTAGGAACGAGTCCTTGATATCCCATTAGCACTAATGGCTCTCTTGGGTGTTTGATTACATCAAAAACCTGAAGTTTGGCTCAAAGAGAAGTGAAGAAAAGTACATAGGACTTCTTTCAATCCATTTATGAACCCTTAAAAGGCTTCCTCAAGAAATATTTTATATATTTGTCAAATAAGTTGACCTGTCGTGTCACTGCATAGACCGGAGATGGAAACTTCCGTGCAAACTGCCAACGTGGCACTTAGAGCGTCTGGCGGGTGTCTGACGGCGTATGAAATCTGTCAATCTAGAAATAATAGGCCGTTAACTTCAGAATGACATCTCTGTTAAATGCCTGGAAACAAGATTCCTAGCACGGGAAGGTTCGGGAATGGTAGCAGTGGTCAGGAGAAGGACAGGAAAATTGGACTGGAAGAAGCTTTTTATTTGTCAGTGAAACCATTTCCTTCACATATTCCACCTTGTTAGGTATTTGGGGTCAGAACACAGGGTCAGCGATGATACCATGATACCCAGAGCCTTGACTGCTGAGCCGCCACCATCCATAAAGACCTCCTTCGGAGATGCTGGGTTTGAACCCGCGACCTTATACGTGCGACGCTACCACTGAGCTACATCCCCTAGGGGTGCGCGATATGACAAAAATATACATACCATGAAAATCAGGATGTGTATCATGATATATTGTTGCATTAAAAAAGCAGGCTTTTATAATATTTTTTAATCTCAATCTCCTACAAAAAATGGACGATACGAACACTGAAAAACGCTGAAAAGGAGAGGACCTAAAAAAAAAAAAATCTATACACATTTTTAGCATTTTACAATGAAGTTTCAAGACTCATTACAAATTTGCTCGTTCAAAAATTCAATACTTGACCTAATTTCTCTATCGATATCCGTCACAGAAAAATGTACTGTAACAAAATTAATTTTATTTTAGATTAGATTATGTATTGTCATATTGCCAAGGACTACGCTACATCAAACATATCTTCTAGCCAATTATTATCCCACAAATATTCTTTTATTAAAATCAACATTACCACATAAGCTCATTCTTCCTACTATTGTCATGTTACTTGTGTACTTATGTAAAGACTATAAACATTGTTTATATGTACCTGACTACGCTACAGCCTAAAAATCCTTCACCATGTGCAGTTATTCAAACTACAATGTCATGAGCTACCTAAATAGTAGTATAATAATCAGTATAATGCTTAATATCTAATATAGAGTTATCATGCTGTGTATATCTTATAGCACTAAGATAGGAATCCATGCCGGGGTGTCTGATGCGGAGTATTTTGGTATAACAGCACGGCCCAATGTGTGCTGTTTCTGTCTTAGTTAAACATTATCACTTTAGCCCTAAGTTCCTATGAATAAGCAACTATAGCATATTATAATGAGCTCATTAATAGAAATCATTCGTGTTGGAGCCAGGACTCCTGTCAGAGAAATCTGATGCATTCATGCTGTGATATTCAGATCAATATGAAATGCCTTCCAGATGTATTCCAATACTTCTGCCTATTTTCAAGCTTCAGCTACTTAAAAGGCCAGATCTAAGACAGCAGCTATGTAACGAATGCCTGAAATATGATTGGGAAGCTTGAACACAACTCTAACCCTTGCCTTTGATGCACCGTGGGAACCACCCTCTCAGTCAGCTGGATTAGTCCACTGAAAGGGAAATGCTGTCCCAGTGATATCACCAGTCTGAAAAGGACATCTAGCTAGCTCCTTTTTGTCAACTGAAATTTAGTTTTATTATAGTTGCCGTTGTATTTTTTTATTTGTTTCTTTGTTTGTTTGTAATGCTTGACTATTTATATACTATTTATGACACTTCGGTGACTTATTTCTAACTGGCAACTCATTAAGTTTGGAGTCAACTCAACAGCAATGTTGATTACAAGTAAGTGAAACGTTTGACTCGCCTTTGTCGTTATTTTATTTAATTTGGTAGCTATTGAGAAAGACACGATTGTGTTCAACGTGCAAACTTTGGAAAACATTTCAGAATAGATTGCAGCTAGAGTATGTTTATTAGGAGCTAAATCTTGAAAATAAGGGTCAAATTGACGCAGAAGAATGGGTCTGATGATCAGAAATAAAGCTTGTGTATTTGAGATGCTTTTCTGGATCACTGAGGCAGGTGCAATGATTTAATGAACTTGAATCGTTCTTTAGATAATTAAGGATAAAAATGGAAGTGTGAGGTTAAAAAAGGGGCAAATGTGAACATGGAGGCTTTTTTTTTTTCTTTTGGTCAACAATGTTGCATTGCTCATGAGAAATTGTCACAAAATGTGTGGCATTACAAAGAATAAGGAGAATAAACATTATTTAATTACGTATGTGCTACATGAGCTGTCCTGTTTATAATAATCCAATATTTATAACGTAATATAATGTTTGTAATAATATAATATTCCATACAATGTATGCTGACCTGTTGTGATCATTGCAAACGTAATATACTGTTTGTAAATTAGAAATCCAAGCTTCAGAGATGCATGTTTTCTAGGCTATGACAAGCACCAGAGCTCCTCCGTCCACTGGCGCTCGTTCAACCGAGTGTTGTTAGCAACCAGAGGTATCAACAGGGCATGCAAGCAATTACACCTATGACCTAATGCTTCTCTACCTACCAGACCTGGCAAGAGCAAAAGGTTCCTGTTTTGCACCCAAATCGGACTCGTCACTGATGAAATTGTACATGAGGTAGAAAGATAAAGAACAGCTGGAAAGCAAAGACCATGGAAAACGTAGACAATATTTATACAGCTCAAAAACCCTCTGTGCCATGTCAGGGGTATTCATCGGACCATTAAGGAGCCAATGAGCTGTCGCCGTAATTAAGCGGTTTATCTTTTTGTGTCCTTCTCTATGACGTCGAACTGAATGTTATTCTTGATATAAGGTTGTGACAGCTATTAGTGAGGGTCGGTACTCTTGATAAAAAGATAAAATTAGGAACTTTTGGTGGAATCACTGAAGCGTGAGACATGTAGCGTCCAATTCAAGGACGTAGCTTTGCTGCTGCTGGAAACGCATGCCTCATTTCTGGGACATTTCCTACTAATATTTATTGGCTTTTTTGTTTTATTCTTTTCTTGCTTTCAAAATTCACGATTCAGGATCAACAGAATGTACTTGAAACGTTCATAAACTTAATTTCATCCACGTTCCAGCTCCCCAAAACCCTAAAGCTTCCCAGACTCTCACAAACATCGCGTAATCTCAAATAAGCTCTGACAAAATGATCGAAAACTGCAAATCATACAAGCCACTTCACTTCATGGAATCATTCGCCTGAGAAGCGTTCTAGCGGAATCATTTGTAGTGTTTTTTCCGAGGCTGCAGTGAAGGGCCGTGGTTTATTAGATGCCTTCAAGATGGCGTCACTGAATGTTGCCTCTCGTCTACGTCTGTGAGCGTTGGTTGGTTGAACTCCGGAGTGATGGATGTTAATTAATTGTTTATTTTGTACGTGTAGCGAGCATGCAGCTTGGGAGCACGTATCACCATGAGCCAAGACCCTCCCAGGCCATACAGAAACTTGTAAAGGCTTCTAGACTGGGAGGAGTACAATTGCACGCTACATCTGTTATCAGCTTCCAAAACCTAAAAGGCATGACTTCCTGTAGGGCCGCCCAGAGCATTTAGAAAAGGAAGTTGCTGTATGAAAGGAGAGTCATGTGATACCATCGCACAGATGATTTGCACGCAAGAGCAGATCTTTATCCTGAGTTTAGTAGGTGTAGTTAATGTTTGCAGTCTTATTACAAATGCAAACAGTTTCGAGATCAAATTCAGGGCGGATCAAAAGTTTAGTGCAGAAATGACACGATGCCGATTTTTATGTTGTTATACTTCTTTTCTCCCACAAACTTCTCTAACTACAGTTTCATTCATTATTAATATTTACTGGGTAATATTTGGGTTCACACTTATATCTCTTTGTCTTTCGCTGTCCTTTCCAGTAACATGGTTAAAAATTAGCTTGTTTGAAATAATTATCCATGTTGCTATATTTTGGATATATTTATGCATAATACTTGAATTATGGTGATTATTGCATTGTTTGCTCTGTAAAATTATGTCAACATCTTGCTGTAAGAAGAGCCAATGTTGATTTTTTTTTTTTTTTTGGAGCATTTCCGTACATCAGCAAAGTTCTTTCTGCTTTGCTGAATAATTTGGGTGTATTTGCAAAGCTGATCTCTCAAACAGAAAAGAACTTTTTGTGTGTATGTGAAGAATAAAAGTAGACAGAGAGAGAGAGAGAGAGAGAGAGAGAGAGAGACAGACAGACAGACAGACAGACAGACAGACAGAGAGAGAGAGAGAGGGAGAGAGAGAGACATCTTTAGCCTTGCTGCAAAGAGACTGTAACAGTCAAACTTCTACTCGGTGATTATTGAAAAAGCATTCATTAAAAATACGACATAGCCTGAAGCTAACACTGGGTACCTCGGCTAATGTTACAGCATCTATCCAGGTGATGTGCCTAGTACTAGCATAAATGGCTAGCTCAAACAATTATGCTATAGTTGTGTCAGATCTGCATCACCCACCCCTGAGCAAGAAGTTAAAATCTGAGAGCTTAATGCTAAACATAATGGGCCACTTCATCTATGAGCAAACCTACAATGTCCTTATCTTACTAAATATTCCATTTCAAATTTGACAGCTGGAGATGCAATGTAGCAGGTTCCACCGAGGTCCATTCAACACTGAGGACTTCAGAGCTAGTTACACCGATGCTGCGTCCACATCTCTGTTCTTTCCTTATTTGACTAATTCTGATCCATCTCTAAGCTCCACCATTTCATTTATTAAGGCTGTTCAGATCAGATGAGGTGAAACAACCCTGCTCGATGAAGCTACACCAGCCACTTCCAGCATGGTTCTACATACTGCATACATCTCTAGCATTGAGAGCTGCATAAACCCTCCGACTGTTTACATATCAGAGCCATCTGCTCTATGTAGCTCCCAGTCCAGCTGTCTTCCCTTGACCCTCCAGTCGCCTATGGGAAAGACAGAAACCGCCCCAGGTGCTGAGGTTTCATGGCTCACCAGCCAGTGTGGAGAAAAGATTTGTTTCCACCATCTGTTCCTGGCTGTGCCCTGTTAGGGAAGAATCAGAAAAGGTGAATGTAAAAGCGTGGCAGATGAACTGAGTTATGTGGCAAGGTAATCTGGATGCTGCTCTATTACCTTGTCTATCACATAAAAGAGAGATGAATTCAAATCAAATTATTCAGTGTTACCTCAACAATAATCCAAGGGAAATTCATAAGAAAGAAGACGTTTATTTCCTGTTTTGAAATCTTGCTGTTTGACTGGTGAAAACAGAGCGATGAAATTTTTTTGTTTCTCTTTTTAGAAATTGAAGCAAAGGAGGCCTGCAATTGGCTCCAAGCAGCTGGCTTCCCTCAGTATGCACAGCTTTTCAAAAGTAAATATTTATTTGCAAAATTCCTTGTTGTAATTAATTGCGGAAACAATCACATACTTTCAAATGAACAGCAAACAGTGTTTTACATGTACAGTAATTCTGTTTCCTGTCTAGATTGCCACATCCCTATTGACACGGACTGGGCGAAGAGTGATCATGAATTCCTGGATAGTGATACATTAGACTCTCTCTGCAGGTGAGTGTTGCTCTGGATTGTATTTTTCACGAGATGGGAATATTATAATATTATACTAATTTCTGAGACTTTCATGCTTTTTTTTGCTCCCAGGAGACTAAACATCTTAAACAAATGTGTGGAGATGAAATTGGATCTGAGCAGATTCAAACGACGAGTGAGTTTATCAGAGAATTTGAATTGAGAATTTGAATTGAATTTTCACACTATGAAACAGACTTTGTTTTCTACATCCTAAACCCTAAATCAGGACTTACTGAAATGCACTTGGGTCATTTGTTATTTGTAATCTAGGGTGAATTTGATGACGATGTGGAGCCCTGTGCCATTAGTCCCAAGTGGTCCTATGACCGCAAGAGTCGGCGCTGGATACGTACAAATGGTATGGACTTTCTGCCATCTGTGGACAGCCCTATCTCAAGTCTTAGAAGGTCTGAAAGCTGTGAGGCTTCTCTGTCAGACAGCAGTGAGCACCATGAGATTCTCTCCATGCACAGCTCCAGCAGTGCCGACAGCGACGGCGGTGGTACCACCCTCAAAACTTCTGAAGATCCTGAAACAAGCCGAAGCCCCTCTAGATCCTCGTCCACCTACAAACACTTGTCCCCAGAGAGTTCTTACAGTGGACCTCCATCTCCAGGAGAGCCTCAAAATTTCAGCAGTGAAGATCACTTCCCCGAGAAGCCTCCTCCAAAGAAGGGTCAGAGCCTTCTTCGCAAGATGGACAAGCTCCGACTCCGAGGGTCAACACTAAGGCCCCATGCCCATGGTGGGAAATCACGGTTAGTCATAAGCAGTCCTGTACTACAGGAGGGTCACGGGGAGGACAAGCATGAGGAGCTCCACCATCTTAACATTTCAGGGCTCTCGGATAAGACATGTAGTCCAGTGTCTTGTGCACCACCTTATGGTTCCAGCAGCAGCCCCTCAGAGAACAGCAGTGCAGTCAGTACACCCAGTCCAGTCACCAAGGTTCGTAGTAACTGTAAAAGACAGAACATTCAATCACAGGTAAAAGAACAAGCCTGTGTAAGTGAGCAGGAGCTCCCCAACCAATGCAGTCTTAATGGGAACACCATCTTTGAGATTCCCCATGGGCACAAGCCAGGCACTTTTCCCACCATTTTGCACAATACTGAGCTGTCACCCATTGATAACACCTCCGTCAACTGGAGGACTGGAAGCTTTCATGGATACCATAGCCGTAGATGTCGAAGAAGTTCTTCCAAAGACCAAGAACCGCCCTTCAGTCCTCTGGTGGCACATGACCATCGTGTTAGCATTTATGACAATGTCCCTGATCATTTGCATATTATAGATGACGATGTGTTTTCAGCCTTGGATAGTGTAATGGAACGTATTACTGGACTACAGCAATTGGTCACTTCATGGACAGATAAACTGCCTGAAGATGGAGATTCAGATTTCTCCCACTCCAACTCTCCTTCCCCTTCTTCTCTGACTGACATCCACATTGAAATCAAAGAGCAGAATGAAACAGACCAATCAGGCCCAAAGCAAAATTGTAACAAAATCTCACAGGCATGCTCACATACAGTTCAGTTCCCCTGGTAAGAGACAATTGCACCTCCTTTTGGAAAAACTTTAAAGATATCTGCTACATTGCAATGGCAAATTATGGTGTATGCTTTTGTACATTTCAGTGCTCAGAACCTTCACTGGTGCAGTGAACAGATCTTCTTAACACATAGTCCCATCACTCGAGCCATTGAGTCCCAGCTCGCCCCCTGTGTTTCTAGGATGCAGAGACTGAGCCTACTCAGACTGACTGTTCTGATGGACAAGCACTCACCCTTCAGCAAGCAAGGATGGAGCTGGTAAGATAAGCTAAGGATAAAGAAATTGCTAATGAACAAAATGTAAGAATGTGTGTAGGCGTGAGGTCCAGAAATACATTCATTATTTGTATATGGAAACACCATTCACCAGACAAATATACATATGTAACGATGGTTCTACAACTGGGATGGCATGGTGGTGCAGTGGTTAGCACTGTTGACTCACAGAAAGTATTCAAACCTAGGTTCGAACTTGCCAGCTGACTGGGGCCTTCTGTGTGGAGTTTGTATGTTCTCCCAGTGCCTACATGGGTTTCCTCTGGGCGCTTTGGGTTCCTCCTACACTAAAAAAAAACAGATGGATTAGGTTAACCGAGTACTCTAAATTGCCCATAGGTATCAGTGTGAATAGTTGTTTGTATCTGTGTTAGCCCTGCGAAAGATTTCTGATTTACCCAGGGTGTGTCCCACCTCTTGCACGAAGTCAGCTGGTATTGGCTTCAGCTTCCCTGTGACCCCGATGGATAAGCGGTATAGGGATAGATGGAGGTTTCTATGACTGAGTTGACAAGCACCACGGCAGGTTTCCTTGTCAAGTACTAATACCAAACCTAGTTAACCTCACCAGGCCATTCACATGATCTCCACCCACTCCAACGGTGGCATCAGTGGCTCAATGGTTAAGGCTCCTGGTGACTGAGTAAAAGGTCAGGGGTTACCACCAAGCTGCCACTGTTGGGCCCTTGAACAAGCCATTAACCCTCTCTGCACCAGGGGCACCATATGATGGCTGTCCCTGCATTAAAGGATCCTTCATAAGAAGGCCATGCAGGCTGTCTAAATGCACACAAGGTGCAATTCAGTCAAAATGAGGTTTCTGGATGATCCGTCAATCAGTTAAATTGAGCATTTTTGCGTTTGATGAGAAAACATGAGCATTTAAGGTGAAAGGAAATACAATGAGGGAAAAATAAAACATTCGACATTATAAGTTCAGAAACTGGAGTACTGATTGCTTAAGGCAAAAAGGACAGTGTAATTGACTTTTTGAAGGGAAAGTAATGGTCTATTAGTTTTAACAATCATTGGGCTACGTACAAAAGAAATAACCTTGTTAAGTTCCCTACCTATACCCAACACACACACACGCAGTATTCTGTATTCAGCACAGTCAATTCTGTGTATGATGCTTGATTTTAGATAAGGCTTGTCTGCTGCAGTCCAGTGACTTCTTCCTCTCTTTTCATTTCTAAAGGACAATATCAGCTGCGGTTTACAAAGCCACAGGAAGTCAAGAGATGTTTGTGGCATGTTTAGCTGGTAGTGAAACATCATTGGGATAATGGAATGAAGAGGATACTGATATTGTCTTTTTAATTGAATTCAAATGCGCCGTTTGATGCTAAAGAGCGTTAGGCCGAAATGGAAATGAAAGTCTAATGAAAAGCTTTCCTTGCTCTGATATCAAAGGAAACCATTAGATGAAAATTGGCAAATTCACTGTTGGAAGGCTTGGCTAGTTACTCGAATCTGACTGGCTTTTCACTGGCTTTGAAGTTTTATCTGGATAAAATAACGAGAAGTGGCCCTTCAGCTGCATAGCGTGTGAGCACTGCAGTTGAGTTTCATCAGATCAAAAATCTCTATCAATGAAGGTCTGAAATGTATCATGACTTCTTTGTAAACACTTCAATATTTATCCAAAGAGTAAACCACTATTCCTATTAAGTGATGCAATGCAATGACACAATCTGCATATGTTCAGTGCTCCAAGGTTTTTTGTTGTAGTTACCTCCACCAAGGAGGTTATGTTTTTGGTGCAGTTTGTTTATTTGTCTGTTTGTCTGCTATAAGCATGATTATTAAAAAAACTACCAGGCTGATTTTCATGAAATTTGGTAGAATCATGAAGCATGGGCCAAGGAAGAACCTGTAAAATTTTGGAATGGATCCCACTCACAGGGCAGCTCGACAAATTTTGTTTCCATTTTGCTAACATTGCTAGATATGGCATTTGGGCTTGGTGTAAATCTGCACTCAAGAATGCCACACATCTTAAAACACGGTAAATGTAGAAATACGACGACTCCATTGAAAATATATCCAGACGTATAAAGTGGTTGTGGTTGTGGATACACGTTTCATAGAAGAATCGACTATTGTCCTTGGCAGAGTTTGTTCTTGTCCTTGGCATGACTTGTCTTTTTGTTTTATTTATGTTGTTATTTTTGTTTGAACCTACCTGTGATATTTCTCAATAAACTAAGCTGGTCTATCTCCCAAAATATAACCAAATTAATAGGCTAAATGAAAGCACCATGGCCCTGACCAGGAGAAATGAATAAAACCTAGATGTAAATTTGATGTGCAGAGACTCATGTTCATGTATATTAATGTAGTATTTATTTGTCTGTCTTATACTTGACCTTGAATTCTGACCACTTGCTCACTCCTGCGAGCTTTATCCAGTACCTGACCATTCATTAGAATGAAAAACAAAACCTTGCATAATTTTTTGTATCTCTTGTTGCACTCATCTAATCCCGATGAAATAGTATGTCTTATATTCATATCTGTATTTGTTTACCACATTTCTTTACTAACAGTTTCCTCACGCCTTTAAATGCTCAAGGAAGTGGAAGTAGAGAAGTGCACACTCCGACATTTAGAAAAATTAAATGTCAAACAAGAACACTCACAAGCTTTAGTGAAGCAGTCCATAAGAGACTCTTCTCAATAGCTTTCAAAAGTCATTATGCAATTCTAAAACACTTGACTTTCAAATAGACATATTTGTCCTAGCCCACAGTCATGTTTGAAATGCAACAGCTGAACATCATGTGTTTTCCACCGTAGGACAGTTCCGAAAGTCTACAGAAAGGTGAAAGCTTCAGAGCACAAAAACGGCAAGGTGTTTGGTGTAGCTTTGCTTCAGAGTGTTCAGCGATCAGGGAAACCTCTGCCCTCAAGCATCCTCAGGGCAATGGAGTACCTTAAAACTGAATGCCTGGATCAGGTGAGATCTTCAGTACATCCTCCAGGAATAAAGGTCATGCTAGAATAAGAAACTTTTAACTAATCTAGAGATAGCTAAGAGAATTGGGCTATTTTCAGGATCATAAAGTCTAAATGGTTTAAACCTAATCATCATCGTCATTATCATAATCATCACATTAAAACATGTTTTATCATTTATGTACAACAGGTTGGTCTTTTCCGGAAGTCTGGGGTCAAATCTCGAATTCAGTATCTACGGGACATGATTGAGGCCGACCCTGACGGCTTTTCCTTTGAGGGCCAGTCTGCATTCAATGTAGCCGACATGATAAAGCAATATTTCAGAGACCTACCCGAGTCCATTTTCTCCAGCAAGCTCTGCGAGACTTTCCTGCACATCTACCAGTGTAGGCATTCCCAAGTAGACATTCCTCCATAGTGAATCTAAAGAATGTTTATCTTTAAAGAGAATCACAAAAAAAAAGGCAGATGTTCCACGAAGCTTCATTAACTTTTCCGAGACACTTGTCTTTCCGAGTCTGATTTCTTTCACTGAGTCATCCTTTCATCCACCACAGACTTTCCAAAGGATCAACAGTTTGCAGCAGTCCAGGCTGCCATCTTCCTCCTGCCTGATGAGAACAGAGAAGCTCTTCAGTGCCTCCTGTTCTTCCTCTATGAAGTAGTAGCCTGTGTGGAAGAAAACCAGATGACCCCGACGAATATTGCTGTATGCTTGGCTCCCTCTCTGTTCCATCTAAACGTCCTCAAGAGAGACAGCGCCAGCAGCAGGTCTTTTATATTTTCTTTAATATACTGTATATTTTTCAAAATATTGGATGACAACCTAGCAATTCTAGCCAGTCAGATGTATTTTAGTTATTAGTAAGTAACTACCTCTTCCCTGAGAATCTCTGCGTTTCCCAGAAGCACTAAACCCTTATTTTTGGGGCAGTTCTCACAATAAATTTATTAATTCCCTGCAAAAGTCATACAGATCAAGCAGTACTTATGTAACGGAGTGCAGTTATTGACTCATGTGCAGCACTACATCAGGCTTAAATTTATCCCAGATAAATAAGATGTTATATTTGTGGTAAACCTTGACTCCGAATACTCAAAAGAGCAGCATGAATGAAAGAGACAACGATTTAAAAATAGATTTTTTTCCCCTGAGCATTTCCAAATTGATTTTTTTCCCCCACCATCAGTTTACTTCGTATATACTTAGGGAGTGATATACAGGCATCTCCGGGAAAAAAATATTTTTTATTATTTTATATTCGTATTTTTAATATTTTATTTTTTATATTGAGTGCTTTGGAACTCTATTGTGATCATCCATGACTTCCTGTGTCACTGAGGTATAAAATCTGAAGCGGCACAGAAACCAAATTTCCATTAAAATTGTATTTGCACGCAATTATTTACCATCTAAAAATCTGGATGCCAACGGTGCCAATAATTCTGGAGATGACTGTACAATACACTCACCATGTCAGCACTTCCTTCGTGCCATGCTATGTTTGGAGATGAGTGGCCATGATAACAGCAATGAGAGGAAGTCGAGATTGTAACGACGTCACAACCAGCTCCGTGGAGTAAACACATCCAGGCGGTCGAGTCTGCGATCTATTTTCCAGCTCCATCTTCCTGCTGAGTTTTTGGGTGGAGTGCTACAAATTGTCACACTACAGAATAATATCTTTTCTGTAACTAAACACAAGTGCTGCTAGAAGGATATATATATATATATATATTTACACTCATGGGCAAAGAAAATGAGGCAAACCCAATATTGCAAAACATGAAGATTTTAATGGTCTCAACAGCAAATCACTGGTCAGGAAAATGAGCAAGAATGAAACAAATAAAGAATCCCTCGATTCCCCTTAAATGCTGAAGTCTTGTGGGTAAACCTGCAGGCGGCTTTTTACAGGAAGAAGAGTTCGTGTTGTTCCACTCGATGTTAAAGTCTTTTGATGTTAAAGAGATTATGAAAAAGTTAGTTTCAATTTCATATCATTTAAACATTTAAATCTTTTCATGATTTTCTCTTTGCATACCAGAAGACTATGTAAGTGAACGTCCCTGTTTCCAGCTTTTCCCCCCCAACAGTTTCAGCAACGAGCATCGACCAGCAAAAGAAGGCCGAGGTCTCAGGAGCGCTTTTTTACTTCTTGTTCATTTTGTTGAAGCTTAATGTTTTGCAATATTGGGTCTGCCTCATTTTTTTTTGGTCAGGAATGTATACATGTGTGTGTGTGTGTATATATATATAAACTGGATTGTTTTGTGTGTAAACAAAGAAAAAAAGGAAACCTGACAGGATCTCCAGAAACTACATCACACTGTTCTTTGAAATTGAAACATAAAGAGGAACAATAACTTTTCATCATATCAACACTCTCTCTATCTTCTCTCCCAGCAGCACCAGAAGGAAGGAATGATCCTAATTTGGATTTCCACAAGGCGTCACAGCACGGTCGGTGTATGAGCTGTGCTATATGCTTATGGCATTTCCTGTGTTTTTTTTAATCACAGGGCAGGCCAAAGGAAGTACAGCTTGGGAAGACCGGACCAGAGGGATCTGAGTGAGAACCTGGCTGCTACTCAGGGGCTGGCGCACATGGTGACGGAGTGCACCCGACTGTTCCAGGTACTGTACCCTTTTCCTGGTGAAGTAGTTTTTATTTGCTGTTATAACGCGCTCCACTCTTCTGCGATGGCTTTCCACTAGATGTTGGAGCGTCGCTGTGGGGATTTGTGTTCATTCAACTACAAGAACATTAGTGAGCTCATTCCAGATCATCCCAAAGGTGTTCAGTGGGGTTGAGGTCAGGGATCTGTGCAGCACACTTGAGTTCCAACCTTAACACACCATGGGCCCTGCCTTATACCTGGCGCAAAATGACATCAAGTGCAATGCAAGTATATTTGTTAGTTTGAGACTGATGCAGTTGTTAATTTCTTGTCCAGTGCCAATGTTGTTTAAATAACAAATGCGTCCATCTGATTTGCTTTGATCTTTTCAAACCGACGCTCACGCAACACCACAACACTCAGAGGAAAGCGCTATCCGTCCTCTTCTGCATACACGACCTCTCACAGATGCACATGATTGGCTGATGTCACTGAGATTGAAAAGGAAAAGAAAAGTAATGCCATCCCTCACACCCTGAGCGCATTGGCCAATTATTTTTCATGGTAGAATTTGAACTCACAATTTCCTGATGAGAGCGTGAACGTTTTTCTCTTACACCAACCAGGATTCTTAAAAGACCATCATCTGCAAGAAAGCCCTAAAATATTAGGGCTGCTACATTTCTGTTGCTCTTTTTTACAATTCAACTATTTTATAGTAAATCATTACACCACAATTTGCTTAGAAAGTTTACATACCATATTTCTACTGTCCTGTGCATACCGTCCTGTACATATTGTGTGCCTGCCCTTCTGTACCTTGACTTGTGCGCTATATGAAGGCCGTGTCTATCCCCCATGTTTGCACTCGTGTAACTAATCTGCACTTTACCCCTGTAGTTGTGTACGTTCAACCCATTATGTGTCTTTTGTTGCACCGTGGTCCAGAAAAAGACGTCTCGTACCACTGTATACTTGTGTTTGGCTGGTATGACAAAGTCCCACTCGACTTGACTTGTCTTGAATAAAGATGAACCATCTTTTCCAGTGAGGGTGAACTCCACCACATTCTGATGGTCAAAAGTGTGCTCTGTAGTGTCAGTGACACTTAATGAAGTTCATGGACTGCCTTTTGTTGGTTGCTTTTAAGAAGGGCGGCTTTAAATCTGCATGTTTTGTTTTTGTGTTGTCTAGAAGATTTAAAAAATTGACAAGAGGCTCTTTTTCTCTGGACCTCCCAACTCTTTCACTGGCAAACATTCAACCGTTCCAAACTTTTGAACCTTTTTTATGGTATTATGGAATACTGAACCACTTAGCGATTTTATAGATTCATTAGATCAATATTTATATATCCAAAGATTCAGGGTGACTGTACTCGACCTCTGTGTTAAAACATTTATATTTTTCCTTTAATGAGATGAAGGATAAGGATTTTACTTACGTAAATCTTAAATATGATTTAGGGAGGTCAATGCATTTTCCAAAATAAAATCTTATGATAATAGAATGAAGGTAAAGTATTCTGTCTTTCCATTGTGCAATGTTTTGTGTAATGCATGGGTGGTGTCAATAATTCTGAAGAAACAAAACATCTGTAACTCACTTTGGATAAGAGAGTGTCTGCTAAATGTGGTAAATGTAAATGAGATGACTATGATTATTCAATGGCTCCAAGGTCCAATAAATGTCATGCATCTATGATATTAGAGATTTGCATTTTACAGATTTTTGTATAAACATCACTCACCAATCAGTCTTAATCTCGCCTTCATTCAGATGCCACATTACTGGCAAGAAAGGAATCCCAGCACCTTTAATGAAGACGTCGTGAACATGGACGGAGGCTCTGGTTTAAATACAAATGAGACCGATCTAGCAGATCGCGCCCGGCTAGAGGTCTCCATCCAGCAGCTCCTGAGGGAGGCGAGGGAGAAGACCAAAAGCTGGGTTACCTGCTCCACCTCCGATCATGTGGATGTGGCGTTTAAGAAGGTGAGTGTTGATGATGTGTCATAAAAATCTTGAAATCAAGTCGCTGTCACATTCCAAAGAAAAACAGAAAGGGTACACGGTGATGAGGACACCCACGTTGCAGGTGGAGGATGGTTTCCCATTGCCGTTATGGAAGGGGACAGTGGAAGTGGACGCTCCTCAGAAAGATGTTTTTCAACGTGTCCTAAGAGAACAGGACCACTGGCAGAGCGACCTCCAGCACAGTGAGGTGGAGACCTTGGACAAGGATTCTGAGGTCTACCAGTACACCCTGCAGGCGGTCGGCACAAGACCACCACTGCGACATCTGCTTTTGAGGTACTGAACAAGCGACAGGATTTAACAAAAAACTTTGGGATGTGGTGGCTCAGTGGTTAAGGTTTTGAGTTCAAATCCCAACACTTGCATGGTGTGGTCCTTGAACAACCACCTTCAACTCTGCAGATATATACAGTGTCAATTGCTTTGTGTAAAATGAAACTGATGGTACTAATAATAATGATGAATGAATAAACAGTGTTGATCTCATCATCAGGAGGATCGAAACAGTTAAACAGGGAAAGGCCATTTACATTTATATAATAATTGCAGACAATATCCTTTTTTTGCCTACATCCTCCTTGTGACATTTACACCGACTTCTGTTAAACCTAGAATAGAAAATCATGGCAAGCTAAATAACTGTAGGCTAATAACTTTGCAAATAATGTTGTGCTGGAAAGTAGGTAGGTAACGATATATCTTTATAGAAATTTATTAAGATTAGAATAGATGGAAATAAAAATAAATCACAATTAATCTGACTTTTTCCTAGCTGTAACCGTGTTGTTTAGACACCAGGGGGCGCAATAACGTACAATAGCGGGAATATACGTGATGTCACCGTAGGTAGAAGTAATACAGCTCTAATGCTGTGAACGCACATGCACAAAAAACGACTCTAAAATGGGAAAGAGCTTTTGTGCTCATTTACAAACAGATTTAACAAGCAATCAGAGCTCTCTTCTCACACCTCTGAAAGCTACAGACAAGAGGGGAAAATAGAGGTAGTTTTATGTTTAAGCTTTTTATGAAAAATATTAACCTTTTTTCATTTTTAATAAAAATACTTTTTTTCCCCTTTTTAATAGGCTATTATATTTTACTCTTCAATCTTTACAAATGTTTGTAAATAATTATTGTTGGTTACTAAGAAAATCTAAGTTTTACAAAAGGAATATTTAAGTTGATAAAAAAATAAATAAATTTTTTGGTAAAAAATTTTTCTTTTAATTTTCTTTTTTTTAAAAAAAAGATATCATGTAAAATTGAATTGTGAACCCGATATCAAGTCAGGTGCCTTAATCAATCATCCAAATGAGTAACTGTAGCGAGAAAGCCTTATTTTAATGCTATAAGAGAGAACAGATCATCACAAGCTGGTCTTTTAACGGTAGCGTTTTTTGGAAGGTCTTATGATTCTATTTAACCCCTTGGATGTCTGGGGCTATTTTGGCCATCTTTGCATGCTTTTAATTGTGCCTATGTATATACAAACCCCAACCCTATCCAAACTCAGACAAAACAGGAAATCAGATTTTTTTTAAATCCTGTCTGTTTATACAACAAAACACGGCAAAGATATTCCCATGACTGTCCTGTGCCCAGTTTGATAATAATAATAAAAAAAAAAAAACACTTTCGACAGGCCATGTTGCTTCTTTGTGTAATTGTTGTTTAAAAAAAAAAAATTATGACTTCTGTTACTGTAAGAGAACTAAACTGATCCAGACGAGATTCTGTATAGATGTTAACCCCTTGCCAGAGGACTAATTTTTCAGACTACATTCATATGGCTCAATGACCGCACTGCTGTTATACGATATGCATGCTCTATACACTCATTTTCGGCTTTTGAACCTCACGACCCCTCTCGTACCTGCAGGACGTGGCAGTCTGATCCTTCATCAGGGCCTCTGTTCGTGGCGGCCACTTCAGTCGAACACGCTGACGTACCGAACACAGGGGTTACAGCCCAAGTGCTGTGCTGCATGTTCCTGGTGGAGCCGACGGGGCCAAGAAAGTCACGACTCACACACTTTTGCCGCACAGATACCAGGTGAGTATCACTGATCTACAAATAATGAAAGATAGGGAAAGATTAAAAATAATCCCAGTGGATATGTTCTCTTGCATTTTCTTGGGAGATCAATTTGTTCCCTGCAAAACTCATTCAAAACTATGGCTCTGGCAGCAAGAACACTCAATGAAACATAAGGATATAATGCAAAAAGACGTTTGAGAAAATTGAGGCTCGCACCAGGGGTGCGCTGTCATGGTGAGAAAAACATGTAGCGCAATCATTTGAGAATATTGTGCTGCCTCCTTTGACTGGCATCTTCCTTCTAGCTGACAGGTTTGGGAGTGTAGGTGAAGAGGGAAGAGAGTATATATTAAGGTCTATATTGCACTGTATAGTTTACTGCCAAAGCAAAGTCACTGTTCTAGTGCTGCATGTTAATTAAATTCATCTCCGTCACAACCGTTAAGTTAATTACATCCACACAAACAGTGACTTCCACTCAGCTCGTCTTATTCCTTACTCTTATTAAAAACAGCAAAAAATGTGGTAAGTAGAAGATTTGTTGACATTAATTTAGGCCAATGGCACATTCTCATGTTTATTTGTTCCTTTTAAGTCTGCTTAACATTGTCTGCGAGCCTAATGGGGCCGATCTCATTAGCTAAAGAGGAAATTGAAAGTAAACTAGTCTTTGTGCGAGCCTCTCACGGCCCATAAATCTCAGAAGAGCCCCGGCACGGAGCAGAAAATAACTGTCTTTCTTTATCAGGGGCCGATCTCTGGAGTGGCACAATAAAGTTGGTGGGCACCTGCTTTCATCCACCCTGGTGGCAATTAGGGACTCCTTTAAGCCCAAGACGAAAGACGCAAAGCTGTGAAAGGATACAGAGGAGCGACTCGTGCAACCTTGAACTGAATTGAGGTTCAGAAAAACAAAAGGAGAAAAAAAAATTCATCAAATCGTCGTATGAGGAGTGCATGGGATTTCAGACGGTGTTTCAGAGGACAATTACGGAGCCTTTGTAATGCAGATGCAGAGACGAGTCTGGCTGACGAAGAAGAAGAAGAAGAAGAAGAAGAGCAACCGTATGATGAGATGTTCCAGGACAGTCGGTCTGCTTGGCTTATCAAGACTGACAAGGAAGAGTGTCAGAGTAATGAAATGTCTTATCCTATTTGAAGGACCGTTTCACAAACTAACAGACTGAAAAGGTTGTCTCAGACACCCACGGTTTTTAAAAGCATTAAAAGGACAACTGTGACGATGTGAAAATTTACTTCTTTGGGGAGTCGGCCTCGATGGGGTGACACCGCAGGAGAGTTACCTCCAGCAAAGCCTCGTGATCATAGATTTTGGTAAAGCAAGACGATGTTAATAATGACAAAACAAAATCAAGTGGAGAGACTTTGGAGATCACATGGGACTTATGCTATAGGCTACTATCTAATGAATTCTTAGAGTAAAAGGTTGTCAACACGCAGTCATCCAGTGCACAGTCCAGGAGTTAGACCTACCTTTACAGCAATTGTGCTTTCAAAAGAGCTAATATCATTAACCAGGGTTGCCAAGTTTCAGCACAATTTCCAGCTACATCTCAAAAACCGCACAAAAGACTTGAAACTAGCCCAAACAAATTTGGCCACTGGATAAGGAGACAAATTTTTCTCAACCTTTTTGTGTGGGGAAACAAGATCACTGTGGTGCGCACGCATTTCTAATATACAGACATGATCCACTTCTTAAATCCCCCTTTTTCCTTCTCCCGGGCTGACCATAGAAATGGTCCTGTACATCATAGACATACTGTCTGCAGAACACTAAACATCTGATTATTTGCTATAAAACAAGATCTCAAGATCTTCGGCTGTGGAGTATTTTTTTCACAGGCTCGGTTTGGTGTAAAAATTGCAATCCTGGCAACCCTGTCATTAACTGTCTAGTCCGTCGCTTTTCCTCTACAAAACATTTTCAGAAAGCGAGCATGGGGCAGTGTGATTCCTGCCCCAATGGGCCTCTAGTTATTATTGATCTTGTTGCAGTTTTCATTTTTGACCACTAGGTGCAATAATAATAATAACTCTATGGCGCTAAATGGGGTGAGCACGCTGTACTACGATCACTCAAGATCTAGAAAAGCAAGAGAATAAACGTAACATCTGTACATATATCTGTTAAATAGCAATGTTTTTTTTTAAATCTTTGGTCACTTAACAGGGAAATTAGTATGTTGACAGATTTTGATTATGCAAATGAGGTCTTTATGAAAATTAACATTTGTTAAATAGTATAAATGGGGGATTCTGCATTGCCTGCCCCATGGACAAGCCTCCACTGGCTACATCAAACTGTAACAGTTGTACAATAAGGAAATTCGTTTGTACACGAGCAACAATGACCATGTTGGAAACTTTACCGAACATTCGCATATTTATTCCACAGTTTTCGAAAGCGCTTTAGCGCCCCCATCAGAGAGGGCATGAATGTGATCTGGTGAATTATAGTAGAGTTTAATGATGTTCACTAAATGCCAGGCTTCAGATAACATTGCAATATGAATATGTATTGGTGCATATTTAAAGATGTGTGATTTATTTTATTGAACTTATAAATCTTTTTATGATGACTTAATATAATTTAATAGAACAATGTATTAAATGTTACAGAAGAGATTATTTAAACATATCTAAACCATTAAAGATGCTCTGGACTGGCTGAGCTGTTTTAATAATCTATGTTCACGATACAGTCTGCTTCCTGTTCGGCTCATCGGCTCTACTGAAGTGCACTCATTGGGGAAAAAAATGCTTTTCATGGATTTTGAATGAAATGTTTAACAGATGGTTTATATGCATGGATTAAAATGTTGAATAAAGATCATATTTTGATACGGACAGAACGGTGTCGTTCGTGTCATCAAAACGCACACACATTAGAATTAAATGTTCATTTTGTGTTTCCAATCAGACTAACTATTACAGCGATGAGTAAAAAGTTTACTTCAAGCTAGGACATAGTGCCTCCTTTTTTTAAAAAAAACACAAAGTTTGTAAATATAACCAAAGGTGAATTTTAATTACTTTCTAATTAGAATTAATCGGTTAGACTAGCTCGGACACTTTATTGTAAGACTATTTATTCATTTTTTTCATGGTTGGTTTTTCATTTGGAAAAAAAAAAAAAACCTCTTCTCATCACCATCCCTAATATAATTAACTTCTGTTAAATATATACTTGTCTAAGATTAGCTAATTCGAATATCTTTCATCTCACATTTATGAACTCAAAACTTTCTCCATTTACTCCATTTTAAAGCATTGATACATCAGTATATCTTTCAAGTGGGAAAATCAAGACTAGAAATCAGATTGCTAACGTATGATAGGAAGAAAGGGGCGGGGCTTCCAGGTTGTCGGTTAATATCGCCTACACAACTGTCAGTCATTCCAGATTCACATATCGATTGGTTCGTCTGCTGGTTTGCCGAGGAGATAAATGGCGACTGATGGTTCCTCATAGTTTTGTGCGATAACACAGTGGTAGCAGTAATGTTAAAATGCAAAGTTCATAAAATGAGTCGTTAATCTCCTCTTAAATACTTTCCCTACCGGATAAAGTTCCTATAAAATAACAGACAGGTTCAAGAGCTGGAGTTAATAAGAAAAGGAAGAGCAGTCCGAGATATTTACCTTTAGCTTCACTTAAAGTAAATCTATAATTTAGATCTCACGCTTATCAGGAAGTGCGCTCATAGTGTCTAAAGAGCAAAGAAGAAAAAAAAAAAAGCCCTTCAAGTAAATTAAATCTGGCTAATTAATCTCCATACTGTTAATCAGGCCAGGGTATGGAATTAATCATCCACAATTCATTCAAACTTGAAGAAGGCTTTGTGTTGAACTACACACTGTACAAAATAAGAGTCCTTGATTAGGAAACATGGAATATTGATATATATCTAGAGTATATTCGAATATAGTTGTACATATTACATATACCATTACCATGGTACCATTATATGTAGTTGAACATGTAATGGTTCCAGCTATGGTTCCTGAGAAACCAGCTATGGTGTTCGTTTCTGCACCTTTTGTAAGGAACGAGAAAGAAGAGAACATGATTAAGAGGAAGGATTGTTTGGGGAAACGCTGAGAGTAAAGAGAACCGGAAGTGTAAATACATTTTGCTTTTCTAATACTGTGTCTCATGTCACAGGAATCACATCGTGTTTGGGGTAGTGTCCAAAAACTGTGCTCCAGAAGCTGGGAAAAAAAAACCTTTTCAGTTTAAGGAGAGTATTACCAGCTGTGAAGTCGGGAACTTCTTCAGTGACCATCTTAAAAAACCTAGCAGGAAATCAGGATTATTGATATTGTTACAATTATCAATTGTGATATTGTTATTGCCTTATAGCGTGACACACTCGAAGCACAGCGAAGTCTGGGACGCCCCACAACACCCTGATGAAACGTCTAGCATGTCAGAATTTCCTGTATGTTTCTTCTCGCCCAGTTTCACGACTCCTACGACGTGTTCTTTGACGTTCCTTCTGTAGCCACGCTTGACAATTTCTTGACCCTCCTCCTTGACGCTACGCAAGGACGTGAACGATGATTGGTCAGGGTCAGACCTGTAGTGTTGCAAGTCTGCTGACCAAAACACGGCAAGAGTTTATGGCACAAAATATCATGCAGTCTGGTCCAGGAATCGCTAATCTTTTTAGTTCAAAAGAGTTTTGTTCAGCTCAGTTAAAAACTGAAAAGTGCTGCTTTTAAGCATCTTTAGCAGTATCGCTATTGAGTATAGTAACTGACATTAACTACAGACTTTGTGTGTGGTAGCTAAACAGAACACACATTCATGGATTTTATTTTTGCATTAATAAACTTAAAACATTCTCTATTTACCGTGAGAGAAAGCGAGCGCGCCCTACGTGTCCGGCCGAGAGCGTGCGAGATGAATAGGAGGGGGCGGGGCTTCGGAACGATATCAGAGCGTTCCAAACACCCTCGCAAATCATTCCAGAGTCATACGTCGATCGGATCTTCTCCCGTATATAAATTTACTCTGATGTTAAACTCCTACGCAAAACGCATAAAGGTTGTCAGGACAATCATAGAAGCTTTCATAACTGTATATATCGTTTGACAAGAAGAAGTGCTGCATGTTTAGATTTATCGCCTTCACCACGGTCGACAGAGCCGCATCCATCTCATGTGGGAATCTGAGATGCGAGGAGGAGTTATAGCAGAGCTGTACACAATCAGAACGGCAGCTCTGACAGGTCCATCGCTCAATCTCGGGATATCTGTTCTGACATTAATGTGAAGAAAAACGAGCAACGGGAACAAAACACGTTAAAGCCATTTGGGTTTTATTTGGTTTACAGTACAAGCTCAACGGGACGTTGATGACTGGCTGGGAAGGTCATGTGGGCCCTTAAGGTCACATCCTCTGGACAGGGGTGAGGCCCAGGATGTCGAAGCCTTTGGCCATGACGCCGGCCGTGGCCTCACACAGGAGCATCCTCCACATGTTGACTTTCACCACCTCTCCTGGGGAATGAGAATGGGAAAGCGGGGACGATAAGCGAGATGTTCTCACAGAAAAGTCATTAACAAGACCAAATAAACAGGGAGAATGTGAAGCGAGGGGATGTTCCCGCTTCACTGGCTCAATAAATTCCCAACAAAGGAAAAAGCAAAAGAACATTCAATATGCGACATGATGAAAAGCCCCCAAAAAAAGTGCAATGCCAATCTTTCCAGCAAGTGATACCATTCAAAGTAATTAGTACAATCTGCTGAATGAATTAAGCAATGAATATACACAAGATGATCTATAGACTCCAGCAGGGGATGCATTCTGGCTCTTAAGTGCCATCTACTGAGCAACACTAATAACTACAGCGAATGATTTCATCTGCATCTTCTTACCTACACGATATAATCTGACCGGTGTTCAAAACGGGAAGCTCGAGGAGCAGATTCCATCAAATCTCCACTCCGACATTAATTAACACGTTCACAAAGTTCTCAAAGAAGATCTAATCACCGTACTTTCAAAGCAACCTTTTTTTCCCCCTCCCCCAATCATTACTAGTCACAGCTCAGTGGTGCTTCTAATCTCTTTTTCTGAAACTCATTCGTTTTCATTCGTCTAGATTAAAAGAGCTATCTAAAAGAAGCTAGTTTCATCAATGTCTCTTAATGAGACAATCTAATTAGAGGAGTTGAGGAACGCTGAACTGAAAGAAGTCCAGTGTCTGACGTAACACTCGGTCTTACAACATAATCGTGGTCTAATTTCCAATAACTGGCACCCTGAGATCTAAAGCCGGAGTCAGGCTCGCTTTTAATTACACGTGTGCAAGACGGCTGCGGCCGTTTTGCGCGTCGCTTGTCCACGCTATGCGTCCACATTGTGCGTAAACAGCGGGGGCACCACGTCTAAACTTTTTTAATGAATTACGATCTAATCTGAAGGGCTAAATTTAGACGCAGCTCATGACGACAGCGTAAAGTTTCGAGAGACAGAGTTTGGTTCTGCACGTGTCAACTCAAGTACAAACCTAATAAGGAAAAATAAATCCTTCAGGTACTGGCAGTAAATATTCCTTGGCACGACACCTCGTCAGTGCTCTGAAAGGCTCATTCAAGTCTAAACGGCCCATTACGTCCAGCTGGTTTGTATTTAGCACCTAACCGTGGCGTTTTCACGGCCGCGCTGCGAGCCTCACCTGTCTGCCGATCCTTCTCCACGCAGTAGCAGCTGTCGTAGAACTCGGTGAAGGTGGTGGCCAGCTCGTAGAGAAAGTCGCACAGCGTGTGCAGCAGCAGGTCGTCCAGGCTCTTCTGCAGGATCTCGGGAAACCTCAGGATGCACTTGCCGAGCTTCCATTCCTTCTCGTGCTCCAGCACTATTTCGCACGTCTCGGCGGCTTTGCGCAGCGCTGCTTCTTCGATGTTGGCCAGCCTGGCGATGGACCTGCCGTTCACACAGCACAGAAACATTTCTAAGGATGAAGAGATTTAATCCAGCGTTCTTTAATGTTAGTAACGTCCTTTACGTTTGCTCGAGATTCAGTTCGCCGTCGCCTGCCCTTTTAGCGCTAGGGTTAGTCGACGGCTGCAGATTTGTACATGGTTTTATTCAAAGGTGACGGTGCAAATTATCACCGCGACTCCATCAGAGCATGATTAGGAGATAATGAACTCTAACCTGGGTAACTAAACGGACAGGTTTTTCAGTTTTTGCTTTTTAAGAGCAGCAAAATGTTCCAGACTCTTAGGAAACACCATCCTCACGGGGTGCGCACACACACATACGCACACGTTTACCATCAGCTTCTCTGACTTGTGCATTACTGCAGATAAATACATTTCACACATTTTAAGAGATCATTTTAACTGGATGCTATGTGGACAAATAAGAAGATAAAAATTGCAAACCAAATTTTTCCGCTGCACAGAAACGCATGTTTTGGGCACGGTGCAGGGTTTCTGGGCGTCTAGCAAACGATGCCGCATATCTTTTAAAGTATTCGCATAGGCATCATGTTTTAAAAGAACAGTACAGGAGTGCGCAACTGTTAGCTGGGAACCAAAATAATATTAAAATCTCACGGGGGAATATTACCACTTGTATCCTGATTAGATAAATAAAAGCTACTCATAAGTAGTAATAGGGTGCAGATGTACAGGACTTTTTACATAATAAAAATTTATATATTATATTCATATTCAAAAACAGATACGGCGAGAGAGGTCGGGGTGCCAATACTTAATTCCGTCCATGTTTTAGAGCAAACTGAAATATCTATCTGTTCAAACAATGCACCTGCGAGCGTGCACACACACACACACACACACACACACACACACACACACACACACACACACACACACACACACACACACAC
>JAQQZX010000011.1:934812-945572 GCA_030068355.1 Notoglanidium maculatum | reverse complement strand
CATGTTTGTGGCTGTAATGTGACAAAATGTGGAAAAGTCCAAGGGGGCCGAATACTTTTGCAAGCCACTGTATTTGCCTAGAGTCATCATTTCAAACACATTTATTGACTTTTTTTTCCCTTTTTTTTTTCTCCAAGGTCACAACAATGAAAGCAGCACGTTTCCTCATGAGAAAAATATAAATAACAATATAAACATATCCGAAGCGATACGTTTAAATATTCTGCAATTTCAGTTAGTTTCCATTTGGAAAAGGACAAAAAAAAAGAAAGAAAAAGTGCAATCTGCTTTAGAAAATACAGGGAAATGCAGATTATTAATAGCTGAATTATGTTTACATTTTTCATTTAAACGGATGTCTGTAAGGTTATTATTTCTTCGCCGATTATTGTATTATTTTGTTAATTACGGTAAGTTTTAATTGGGATTCCAGTAACCCAGTGGTGTCACTGTAGAGCCGCAGCAGCGTTGCATCGTATCGTCACGTTTCTGAGAGGAAGTTCATCAAAGTTCAAGTGCTGCAGCAGAACCGATAGCAGAGAAAAATAAAGAAGCTCCCTGGTAACGTTAGGGAAAATTTCTCCTTCCTGATAATCCGTGACACAACGTACAACTTTTACGTGTGCTTCGTCAGAACTTTGGGACAGTTTGGGGTCAGACGTCATCTAAAGACGTCCCTGTGGATGAAAGTCGCGTCCGTTCACAGGTGAGCGGTGATGGCGGGCGCTCCGGGCGACCTGTACACGCTGAGCGCAGACACACCCGGAGGAGCAGATCAGCGCTCGGCGTGGAGAGGTTTCACTTCACTGGCGATGATGTAAGAGTGTGTATACTGCTGCGTTACTTTCACTGAAAGGACAGTGAAGGGACACTTTCTTGACCTTTCTGTCATCCAAACACAGGTTCTCTTTTCATTTTCCAAACGAGTGATGGAAAACCCCTCGCAAGCACCGCATAACCGCAAAAGCGAGAAACCTCACTTGTGATCGCAGTGGTCGTGCGGCTTTCCCAGTTCTGTCCCTGAGATGGAGAAATGAGAAAACGAGCATGACTGACGCTGCATCTATTTAAAGGTGTTCGACTGGCTTTTCATCGCGCGCAGTAAGTCACTCCTGATTAACACTTACTGGGCTTAAGGCTAGATGGCTGGCTGCGTTTGTTCAGAAATGACGTACAGGTGCAATACCAACGTGAACAGTAGGGGCAGTATATCACATTGTATCCGCTACTAACGTGTCACAAGTGTACAATTGCAGACTGTTATTGAGTTCTAACACCAGGTTGAATTTTAAACACCTCTCGCGTAGTGTTCGGACCTACAGAACGATCGGTTTAGCGGTTCGAGACGCAGCCCATGGCGGCGGTCACGACGGCAGCGGGAGGTTTTAACGCAACTCGTCGGTTCCACTTGGAAACCTGAAGAAGAGGGATGTTTTGGCACTGATGTGACGCCCAGTCGAAAGCACACGCTAAGAAAAACTGCCGCGCGTCGGGTGCGAACAGATTCCGCTGAAGTCGATCATTAAAAGTAAATCCATATAGAAGCGTGGAATTGTCGAACCCGGTGTGTACGCGGGAAGCCGCATACCGTCCCATCGACCGTGTGGGTTGGAATTAATTATTCCAATTACGTTACGCACAAACGCATTACAATGTTTTCTGTTTTCCGATTGAAGCCCAGGAAGTCGGACAGATCTGACGTTCCACAGCAGCGCTGAAGTCTTTAAACTGAATAAATATCATGACAGCACGACACTGACGATCCGTTTTAGCAGCTGGTAAGTGATTACGCTCTGAACTGATTCCATTTTGTACTCTACGGCGTGAAACTGTCGATAATCCTGATCAAATCCTCAGGATGAGACACTTAACGAGGATTTAGACATCTTCTGGCACACGGAGTGTTTTAGCAGCTGCGATTGTTAAGCTGGAGCCTTGTGATCTTGACGCCTAAATAAAAGTGAAAAAGAAACAGTCTGAATAAAATCATTTTTGTTTTTTGTTTTGGTGAAATATATCAGCAATGTAATTACCATTAAAGATCAATTCTTTTTGGCTGTCTATCTGTTAGACCCCACACACACACACACACACACACACACACACACACACACACACACACACACACACACACCTCTAAATATCATCTAGTGTTTCCGTTGTATTGTCTATCTCCCGCAATAACACCCGAGGAAGCTCAGATTTCTGCTCTCCACCTGTTCGGTCGCTCCGTCGCCTCTACTGACCTTCCAGGAGATTCATAGATTACGCAACATTCCCAATCCCAACAATATCTGACCACGAGCTCAGAATCAGAGATTCAGGACGGCAAACTGTGCAAAACGCAGTGTGATTCCAGCCCGGAGACGGTCCGCTGGCTCTCCTCCACGTAGCAGCGCTGTGAGAAGAATAAAAAAGACCAGATGGCTCCGAACAATGGGAACGCTCATAAAGCCGGGAAGGCCTGCACACAAGCTGGCTGCAGAACCGCAAATACATCACATGGAGGTACTCAAGAGCCTCTCTGAAACGTGTTTAACGTCCTCTCCGATTCAACTTCCCGTTAACGTACCACAAAAAATGGTTTACAGAACACAATGGCTTGGAACGTACAAGGAGAAGGAATACTGAGGGACGGGACAAACGCGCCATTCGAACGCAAGCCTTCCAGAAGCCGTGTCTGGTTTGTGGCTTGGATGTGGCAGTTCTGTCGATCCGGACTGATCGGAAATGCGCAGTCAGGAACGTGGGTTGGAATGGTCGTGTGTTTGTGTTTGGAAAAACCGGAATATTCCTCAGATCATGGGCTTCCCGAACCTTTTGGCCAAACGACCCAGAATGGCCGTTCCAGATTTAAGATTCAAGCTTTTATTAAGTTAGTCTCGTATACGTGTGTGCAAATGTACGCGACTAAAAACCAAAGGGAAATTCCTTCCCCTGATTTACGATTATACTGTGTAAAATATTCCAAGCTGGGATGGTGTGGCATCGTGATAAAGAGCAGAGGAACCTGGTTTATACTCGACCTCATCTCCTGATGGCGCAGTAGCCATCGTATCATCTCATCATAAGCTTATTTAAAAGCAAGTAGAATTCTCACCCTTTAGGAGTTCATCTGTGGTCCCGGTCAGCGGTGACTGGTTCATCGTGTCTGGTTCCCACTTGCCTGCCTGATCGATCACAACGTACTTTAAAGTTCACGCATATATAAAACTGCTGCTACCTTCACGACGTAAAGACGCTGGTGGGCGGGGAAACTTCTGAGCTCGCAAGAGAATGACTTCAGTAACGTCACATTCTGCTAAAAAGAATAATATTGTCTACAGTATATGACGTATATAAAATATGAAGCCGGCAAAAGTGAAAAGTGGCATCAGCTGTTGTAAAACTCCGAAATCGCAAATTCTTCTGCGGCCCATTCAAACCTCACTCCTTATTCCATCAGTTACGATTCCTGCCGACGACGAGACGTACGTTCTGGCTCACAAATTTGTCAGATAAATGACATGTAACGTGTAATTTATTGTATTATTAATGTATTTATTTTATGGTAATTTCAAACTTAATTATAAAATTGAAAATTAAAAAGGTTATTTATTGTAAATGTCCTCTCGCGGCCTACCTGCAGTACCTTCAGGGGCCACCAGGGGGCCGCCACCCACACTACGGGAGACTGATTTACGCAAAAAATATTTAGTTTCTAGTCAAAACGTGATTTCTTGGCTTACGCTAAACGAGTTTCTATTCACATAAACACAACACCTCGTGACAGCAGCGACCCGGGTTCGACCCTGAGCTCGGGGTCCGATTTAATTCATGTTTGGAAAAACACGCTCAAGTTGTGTTGGACGTATGGAAAATTATATTAATTGGAGTCAGATATTTATTCAATGAGATGAATAAATGAATAGACATCTTTACTTGTGCTTATTTCCGTGACTTAAGGACTAAATCGTACAAATGTGGACTCTACAAATGAAATCGAACCTAAAGCTCAAACAGTGCTGATTGTTAAAAAGATCACAAATTAAATGAATGGAAATCTATAATTCCCTTCACCTCCGGTTGCATGTCATGGTGAGAAAGTGCATGTGATTCATAATCTGGCTAGAAATACAAGCAGACAGCTGAAAGTATGACCTCAGAACACGTTCATCTCGATAAAAAGACTCGGCTTGCCCGAAGCCACGTTAACTCCAAAGCTGAAACGCGAGACGCGACCGCCCTGGTGAGAGCCCTTCCTTTAAGTTCAGCTCTTTCAGGGAAATTTGGACAGAACCGACGTTCACGATGACTGATGTTTGTCTCTCCTCCGTGAGAGGGGACGCGAGCATGACGTGGAGCGAAAGGTTAGAACAGACCGCAGTGGAGACGCCTGCTGAAACTCCTGTAAAGACCCCACTGACCACACACCTAGTTATTTCTCCTTCATGCGAGTGCACGAATCCCCCTGCTGCAGAACCCACACAGCAGCGCTAGGGCACTCAAACACAACAGCAAACAATCGCTTAATCGGCTTTCAGCGAGAAACCGAAATCTGCACCACGACGACAACAGTCCAACAACATCGTAACCAACGCACAGTAACGCCATCTGCGTGTGCAGCGCATTTCAGAAACCAGATTTGAGCTCCTGTATGTCACGTGCACGTTTCGGTTTTGTTATGACACGTTGCAAAGATCACGCGATACGCACCCTGTGGAGTACAATTCCTGTCAAAAGTATATATAATGTGTATAGATATATATATATTTATGTAAACATCCCATCAAATAAAGTTCTCTTTATTGCCAGCAATACAGAAGTGATATTTTAAGTGTTACATTTACATATTACAAAAGAAAAGGAAAAAAAAGCAGAAAAAGAACTAAAACAAAATGTCTACTCAAAATACTATAAACTAAAAAGATTATTCTGATATTTAAATGAATTCTAACAAGACATTTTAAACAATGTTCACTACCATCATCACATCAGGTGCTTTTGTTTAATTCAGGGTTTATAATAGATTTTTTTTTATGCACATCATTGCATTGAACATCATTTATAGAAATATCGGTATTATATATATCGTCAAATGTTCAGATTTCACTCAACAGCGTGTTATTCGTTAATAAATTAAGAAATGTAATTGTTGCCACTGTGGCGTAAGCGGAATAACACACGATGATTTCGGGAAAAGAAATTTCTAAATTTGAACCGAATGCAAAACGGCAAGAACCGGATCCGCAGAGAAACCTGTTTATTGCTTCTGTGATCATTCTTTATTAAAAAATTCCATTAATCAATCGAACAAAGGCGGACCAATTCCAAGCTTTTATCTTTCGTTACAGGATCAGATCAAATTCCTGTTCTCCCAATCCGACGTTCCTGTTGCTGGGATCCTGATCCTGATATCGTAGCTACAGTTTATTACCCTCTCAGTTAGACGTGATCTCATAAAGTGTGAAAAAATACAGACACCCCAGTACTCTGGAGTACAGGAGTATAACCAGGAGTTAGAAGTGGTGCCGTGTTTACCGTGTGGGAGAGTTATGCTGGCTCCGTCGATGATGGCCTGAGCCAGCTCGTGGTCGTTGCTCTCGAAGGCCTGTGCGGCGGCCTTGAGCGCGTCCCAGATCTCTTTGCGGCCCTCGAAGGCAGGCGCCGTGTCCCAGAACTCATCGCGCTTGCTCCGCAGCTGGCCGTCCGTCATCGGGTAGTCGCTCTTCCATTTGGGCTTCTCTCTCCTCAGGGGCTGGTTCCGCCCCAGCGCCACTGCACCAAAGGACAAAGTGTTCATGTGAGAAACGCAGAGAAATATACGCTGTGTCGCCACCAAAAGCCACGTATCGTTTCTTAAATTTTGTGAGAACGTTCCTTAATCGATAATGTATCTGGCATCAAAATACTGCACTGTAAAACAACCTGTAAGTATCACTTTAAATAAAACGAATTCCTTTTCATGGACACGGAGTTTACAGCCGATTTCCGCCAAACTTGATTTTTCTGTTTACTTTCAACGCTCATCTCTCTGGATCGGCTGCAGCGGGTTTAACAACCGACCCCTTATTTAAACAACAATTCTACAATACTTTTGAAAAAATGGCGACCGACTGGACTCGTTTTGTTAGTTTATTAATAAATCAATTAACACCAGTACAGAACTTTTTTAATTGACTGCGTTCTGTGCATTTCTGTCATCGAACACTGACTCGTTCAACTCAAACTCAAAACAAATATCCGCTAGCTGCCTCGCTGACTGAATTTGGTGCGGAATCGACTCCCAAGCTTCGGACTTGATTCTTAGTTTTCAATTCCTGGATTCAGCGAATCGGCTTCGATGTGAACCGGAGCAAGATGGAGGCCGACTAGCCTCGGAATATCTTTAATGCTGCGCGTTGTGTATGAGGAGAAACGCTAACTGCCCAACATGGAGCCAGAAACGCATAAGCTAGGACAAGTTAATAGCCAATTTGTTCGATTTTATTTTTATAGTTTTACATTCAAGAGTATTTCATGCTCCAGCTTTCACGTTTTTAACTGCGGTTTTATGATTTCGCCATAAAGGTATTTGTAGACGAGATTAAAAAAAGTGATAAAAGTACAGATGTTCCGAAGGTGAGAAAGCAACAAATCGATAAAAAATCTCTCATCAAGGGAATAAAAAGTGCTATCGCCATCACGAAGGAGCTGCGAGCTGGCGGCAGCCGTACGGAGAGATTCTCGTCTTCTACATTCCGTCTTTCTAACGTCTCCCTGCCTCGGGTTTCCCGTTTCCAGTCCCGACCCCATTCCGCCGAGATATCTGTAACTCCCTCACTGGTTACGCCGGAGCAGAAAGCAGCCGCGGTGCCTCAGAAGAAGCCGAGGCTCCTGGCTCGAACACAGACGGCAGGAAAAAAAATCGAACGGATAAACTCGCTGGCTGCTTTTCACAGAGACTGGATTCCCAAACAATTACCTCAGAGGCCCCTCGGGGAGAGACGGCGATTTATTAGGGCAAACATCTGCCTGCTGTTACGTTACACTGGAGTCCAGAACACAATGTGACATTTAAGAGATCGAAAAAGTTAAACACTTGGGCCGAGTAAAACAGATCAGCGTGAACATTCATTCACAATGAGCAGCTCCTGGAAAAAACATCGTCTGCTCTGATTCTCCATTCGTGATCTAGATGGTAGCGTCTGAGTTTGGGGTCGGCAGCACGGATCTGTTCACTTCAGGCTGGTGGTGGTGGTGTGATGGCGTGGGGAGTGTTTTCTTTACACATTTTCGGCTGAGTGTCTTATACCCCTTTCTCCACCGAGGTGGTTCGAGGGCCAGTTTGGAGCCGGCAAAGAACCCTCTCTCAGCCAGTAAAATGGTTTGAGAACACGTTGCTGGTCTAGAACCAAGAACTTCTAACCTTCAGGGGATTATCATGAGCAATAAGACCAACTAAAACTTTGTGACCCCATTAAAAAGAAAAAAAACAAAAACCCAGAGGTAGCGTAGCGGCGTTTCTGCCTAATCCAAAGAAGAAGAAGAAGAAAAACAGAGCAAATTGAACCAACTCCGAACCGGCACTAGCACCAGCCCAGAATTAGGACCTGGTCCACTATGGAGGGAAGAGGGTACAAGTCGTCTCAAACTGTTTCCGTGAACGTCGTGATGGGTTCAGGGGCCTGTCTCCAGCTGGTTTGTTCTGAAAGCAGAGCGCTTTTCCTTCCACTTAGGTTCACTCTGTTTATTATTTGGACCTCATGTAACCTCATGAGTTTCACTGCAGCCACCGAACATCCATAATTCAGTCACCACCGAGGGTTTTTTCCCCCATGACCCAAAAAACAGGCACAGATGAGTCAGAGACATGAACAATAATCCCCCCCTAAAAAAAGCAAAGACCAAAAAAAAAAAAGACTCGATGAGATCTGTATGTTACGTAATGCCGGGATCGGACTACACGGATTCTGCATGGATTTTTGTATGACTACATTTCCAGCGTCGGACCTCAACATGAACGACGAACGTCCTCGTAGTGTGGCAATCCAAGAGCAGCGACGTGGCGCCTGGGACGGCCCACGATGAGAAGTCTAGCACGTCCGAATATTTTCTCCCACTTTTCTTGACAACGCCTACAAGGTGGTCCTTGATGTTCCTTCTGGAGCCATGAGTGATCATTTCTTGACCCTCAACATGCAAGAACATGAACAATGATCGGTCGGAGTCAAAACTGTTTGACATGATCGCCAAATCTGCCATGGTGATCATCGTGAAAGCCTGATCCTGGAGTGGGGAATAACGCTACGGACCGTGCTGTCGGAGGAAAATACTCCGCTCCCGCGCAGCGTGATGCGGCCCAACGTGAAGCGCATTATTTTCTCACAAGAGCACGACCTGAAGTGCGTTAATTTTTCTCTTCTCGCTCACGTTCTAGCAGCTCGTTCTCTCACCAGACTCTCGTTCTTCTTTCCCTTGAAATTAATACGACCAACAACAAAAAAAAAAGCACAAACCCCTCCGTCCTGAAGACTTCTGGAAAACTCCGTGACGCTGCTTCCCTAAACGTTACACAAACGTGTCCTAAAGAAGAGAAAACGTCACCACGTCCATGATTACATTATTCTTCTTTTCCTAAATAACAAATCCGGGTTTTTTTATGAGCTACGCTTAACGTTGTGAACGTTCTGTAAACCTGTCAGCCGTTACTATAGAAACCGTAACGCATTAGAATGAGCTCATCAATTGAATGAGATGACAATTAAGTCACAGGAATAAGAAACATTCCAGGCAGATTTATGGTCATCTCTCTAGCTTTACGTGATCGCGTTCAACTCAGGAAGGCTGAACCCGAGAGCGGGAGAGATAAACGTCACGTCACGTCACGTCACGTCCGTAGCACATCCTCCCCTCACTTGACTCTAAAACTATTAGTTGCTGGTGTGATGCGTGTGATTTATTTCTTTAAGAACACATCATGTCAGCTGTGATGTCAGTGTGCCCCCTTGTGCCAGACTCCACCAACATGGCAGTTTCATGACCAGAAGTTAAATAGATATATTAAAAAAATAGATATATTAATTATAATAATGCATCTGGCTATTTTGACAGATGCTTTACAGATGTGGAGCAGCCTAGCAGGAATACGGAACCACCTAATTTTACCAGGCGTTTAACGTGTTCATGCTACATAAATGATTTTTACATTTTTTTTTTAAACAAAATGCAAAATGCAATGAAACTCACCTGAGCTCGTTACTGTGTCTTTAAGGATCTGGGTTCTGTGGGGGGTGTTTTGTGATTGTTTGTTTGTTTGTTTGCATACGAAAATTCGGACTAATAGTGGAATATTAGTGCATGTAAACGTACAGAGTGTCAGGAAATTCTGATTAAAATCCCAGGATGTAAGAGCTGCTACAAGACTTAATAAGATGTAATACGATGACGCGATGAAGCTTTTCTTGAAGCTTAGGTGAAACACTGGCCAGGGAAGAACACATAAAATTTTGGAGCGGATCCGACTCACGGGGGGGCTCGAAGAACTTTCTCTTGTGCTAACGTTGAGAGATACATAAAAAAAAAAAAAAATCTGAATTCAATTTTAGTAGATAAAACATCTAATAATGGACATGTTGGGTTGTTTTTTTTTTAGGATTAATGCATGAAGCAGTTAAAGCCTGGCTCACAATACATTATTACATTATATCTAATATCCATGATTGGTATTGTATATTTAAATTATATTATCAAATGTATAAACATTGTGGAATTCAGCTTCTCGTCACCCGATCCGTCTGGAAATGTTACTGGTGTAGAGTCTGATAGCTTAATAACTGCACAAATGGAGATCAGAGACAGACAGGAAGACACCCGGCGCTCATCATTCAGGGATCATGTTTCTGTTCGGGAAGCCGGAGGGCTGGCGGAGCGCTCACGTGTCGGTGCTGGCGTACACGGCTGCGAACGGACACGTGCAAACGATCAGCTATTTTAATGAGCATCTGAAAAGGCCTATAAAAAGCCTTTCTTTTTTCCCCCCGTTCCCCAGATTGGAAACAGCAAGCCACTGATTTAGACATGCTTGTTCAGGATTACAGTGGGAATTTCATTTTCAGAACGATCCCGAATGAGCGTTTACCTGCAGCGTGTGAGAAACGGAGTGAGACGAGCAGTCGCACAGCCCTGCTATTAAACACGCAGTTGAAATAAAAGTGACGCATTTCGGCCTGCATGAGCTTCTCATCGGGACAGAGCCGGCGCACAGCGCTCCGCTGACATCTGGGAACTATCGGCTCGGCCAAGCCGAACCAGCATCCTCAGAAGGAAAAAACTGTCGATCTCATGCGCGGTCCACACGCAAAGGGAAAAACTCAGTCTGAGACACAGAGCCGGGCCTGTAGCAGCACGTCAATACACTGCCGCAATGTTGCCTACTATTTTACCGTAATAACATCACGCCAATATACACATTTATGAAATAACCAAGAAAAGCGTAAAACAAAAGAAAACATTTTGGCATTTAAATTCGTAATAGTATTCTTGCTGAGCAGTAGAACCTTCTAAACACAGCAGGTCTAAATAAAAAAGGTCTAAAACGACAACATTTTAAAGGCCCTCTATGTAGGATTCAGGGGGATCTATTAGCAGAAACGGAATATAATATTAATAAGTATGTCCTCATTAGTGTATAATTAGCTGTGAATGTTGTGTTTGCGTAAGTTCAGAACGAGCCCTTTATATCTACACAGGGAGCGGGTCCACCTCTACGGAGCCGCCATGTTGCGCCGCTACAGGAGCCC
>JAQQZX010000011.1:902024-934712 GCA_030068355.1 Notoglanidium maculatum | reverse complement strand
AGAGAGAGAGAGAGAGAGAGAGAGAGAGAGAGAGAGAGAGAGAGAGAGAGAGAGAGAGAGAGAATATGATAATGGTCTAAAACATGGCCGGCTGTGTGCAACTTTCATTTCCTACCTCCGGTTCCGTCCGAGTTCTCGTTTAAGCTGCCCGAAGAGTCATGATGACTGCCCACACAGCCACCCATGGATGTTTTCTCTCGCGTTTCTTCTTCCTCTCCTCTCCCCCCTTTCCTGAACCGAATGGACAGGGACGAGACGAAAAGCATCAGCCGGCCAGAGGCGGGCTGCCGAGTGCGTGCACGCACGCGCGCGCGCGCGCACACGCTCGCTCGCTCGCTCACTCGCTCACTCACACACACACACGCACACACACACACACACGCGCGCACAGTCTAATCCCAAACCTAACCCTCCAACCCCATCATATCCTCATAACCTCAGCGACCAAAAACAAAATTTTGGTCTCTTTTAGTTTTTCCAAAATAAAGGAAGATTTTTTTATTTTTTCCATTTTGTGAAACGTCCCCACAAGGTCAAAACCATCAGATATTCCTATATACAGTATGTAAACACACAAACACACACCTTATTGTCTGACTGCCTTTTCTTAAGACCTTCTTTGACCTAATTATTGATGCAGCTCATTAAAGGGCCAGTGTTCGGATGATTTAAACCTTAAACCTAACACACAAACCTATAAGTACGCTACTGAATAGCTAGCACAGATCGACAGAACACCGGCTCACCCTTCCCAGAATCCAGTGCGTTGTTTTTGTTCTGAATGCACGTGATCGCTACCTGCTAGCTCTCTGTGGAGAAAAAAACCTCCACCAGTTGTCTGTTAGCGATCCATTTTAAACCCATCTCGAACTTTCTCTTCATCTACGTGTCCTACGTGAAGCTTGGAACAAAATATGCCTCATCTTTTCTTTCCTTTGCCGCCGTGTGCGAGACTGCTGAGGCCGGTTAAGATCTTAAGATATTTTGGAATATCGATGGCATCGAAAATGGCGAACCACTACTTGGTGCAGAGGATTCTGGGTAGGGAGAGCCAGCTCCCTTAATGCTACGCTACACCTAAACAGGCTAAACCTGAAAAATATTTCCTCACATGGACCAGCAAAATGTCCCCACAAGGTCAGTCCTGCCAGGTATTTCTATCCTTGTGGGTACATTAGGTCTAAGACATAAACATGTGGCCACACACACACACACACACACACACACACACACGTCCTTTGATATAATTACGAATGCAGCGCTGTAATGTTATGCCTCCACCTAAAAGTTTGCCTCATGCGGACCGGTTAAAATGTCAAAAATGTCTTTGTGATGACCATGAAGAGATAAAAACACAACCCACGTTACACACACATGCAGAAACACTAGCACAAACATTACCAAGAATATTTTCAAGAAAAAAAAAAACAAAAAAGGAAACTCTGAAATAAAGATGCTCCAGGTCTGACCAGTTTGTCATTGTATATTTTATCATATTTTACCAAACAATGTGAAAATATGAGACTATACAAGTTTAGACACGTATTACTCCTTGTATGTGGCTTTTAATACCTAATCCAATAGAATGTAACATTTCTCTCTTTAATTTCCAGTGGATATTTTACCTTTGTTTAGAATTCTAATTCACACCACAGCGACGCTGCCGAATCCTCGATTCTGATTGGCCAGCAGGAGACGCTGTTGATGAATTTTCTACAGTAGCATGACGACGATGCTTAAACGAACCGCAAGGCAAATCACGGGTCGTCTGGGCTCCATAATCGAATTTTCATAATAAAAAGCTAAATAAAGATCTCCTTATTTAAAAGAATGCTATTGGTATGGTGAGCCTTTCTGTAAGGAGACTTTAACTGAACGTTTATGGAAGGAGTCTCCAGCGTCAGCGCTTTTGTAACAGTCGGTACGTATACGCATCATGCTTTCCGGTCTCTCAGTAACAGAGAACGAATAGAGAAAGTCTGGTCCGGGAATGACTGTTCAAAGCTGCTGTAACATGACAGGAACTGACATTAAAAGGGACTATAAATGGTTAAAAAGCATGCTGTGTCATTCATACAAGTTTAATTGTGGTAAAAGAGCAATAAAACACATCAGGACAAAGATGGCAGACGATCATGTTCCTATAACAGCCCACTTTGCCGTGGTTGATTCTATACATAATGAAGGCACGGAGCTGAAAATGACCACAGCTAACCCTGACAAAGCTCAATTTATCCTACAATGTCTCAGTAGTTTCATTAGTTCCCATTACTTTAGCTGTAAATGCACAGCGCAGCTTCCTTTTTGTCTTTTTTTCTATCCGTTACTTGGCCTCTCATTTCCTGTTCACCATGAATTTGTAACCTTTGGTTCCTTTTTTCATATTTGAGTCAGTTGGTGTATTCCCCCTTGCAACAGAGATTAAATGGTCTAATCACATCACTTGGTGTCTGATGGAAATCCCAGTGATGGTGTTTTGTGGAGCTCAGCCAACTTCAGGAATCTGAACAGCTCTGCGAGCTGCACGCGTCCGTCAGAGAGGCGCCGCTTTCTGAAACCACTTTATCGATTACATTCAATCCAATCTCACATCCCCAGGTGGTGTATTCTTGCCTTTCTTTCTTTCTTTCTTTCTTTCTTTCTGCTGATCATAGTTATTGGGCTTTTATCTTCTCTTTCTAATAAACAGGACAGTCCTTTACAGTGGTGAGTTGATTAGGCACACTGGAATACGATTAACACAAACTGTAATGTGAAGGAAATGAGCAATATTCTGTAAAACTGTACATATACTGTAAATATTTAACAAGATAGGAACACGAGCAACACTCCATGATAATCAGAGGTCACTCTTTTGTTTTCAATCAAATGGCCATTCAGTATTTGTTGTTAATATTTTGACTGTAATGATGGGAAAATGTCCAGTACATTCATTCTATGTTCAGGCAAACAGCCATGCAGTACTTATTCACGTAGGTCAATATTACAAATAAAATATTTACAGACTTTATACTGTTTGTACTGTTCAAGACCTTTCTGTGATTTGTTAGCAATAACAATAAAGAACCACAGCGATGGGATGATGTATTTAATGGAGAATGGAGATGGGTGTTGATCGGTAATTTTTCACACACAGTCATGACAATCCGAATAATCAGAAGACGACTTCTCATACCCGAGGTCAGCCAAAATACACACAAATATCTTTAAAAAAACAAAAAAAAACACAGCTGGAGTTAGAAAAGAGTGAAAGTGTTGAGGAAAGTGAAAGGTTTTAAACTGGGCTTTGAGATGAAGAAGACAAAAAGCATCCATTTGCAAAGATAAAATTGCGGCTGACTTACTACAAACAAGTTGCACCTAATAAAATGGCCACTAAATGTAAATTAATAGTCTCCATTTACGTGTGATTTAGTTAAGAGGTGCTTGATGATGCGTTTGTTGTGATTATTAAAATTTCCCTTTTGTTGTTGTTGTTATTATGCAATAGGTTCAGTACTGCAAGTTAGACTTTCGCTTTGCTAGAATGCGATATTCGTTATTTGTTCTTCATGCACTTGCCTTACTGTTGAGAGGTTCAGAGGAGAACAGTTGGACAGGAAGGCTACGGTACCTCAAACAGCCACTCTGTGCAACCGAGGTGAGCAGAAAAGCTTCTCAGAACGCACAGCAAACTTTGTGGTAGATAGACTGCAGCAGCAGAAGGAGCTTGTCTGCGGTTCTTGGCTTGTAGGAGTGGAACCTGATGTGATCTGCTGCTGTTGGAGCTCCTCCACCTCAAGGTTCAACGTGTTGTGATGTTTTTCTACTCTTTCTCTCACTGTTTCTCACAAAACTTTAATTGCTCTGCAGTTTTTCCCAAGCCGTACATTTATTTCTCAAATACAGTACAGAAGACTGTACGTAATGGGCCGATGACTAATCAGTGAACAGGAATATTTCCTTTTAAGGTCACTTTTCATCAATTCTCTTCTTTATTTTTACTCCTTACATTCTGTGTTTCGTTTATACTCCACAGGTTTGATATCATTGCTAACTGGTATCAAAGATTTATTAAAGAGTCATTTCAAAAGTCACTGAAGTCATTTTCTGGCTTTCTTCTTAATAAAGAAGTACACAGGCACAAACTTGGAGAAGCGGAACGTCAGCACAAAGATAAAACTGGCCACAATATTGCCCAGTGAGGAGGTTTTCATTAGCACATAAATGCTTAACATGCTCCAGTAGGTCTGAAAATTAGATTCTATACCGAGCTGATAATATCAGAAGGCACGAAGAGCTATAATGAAAAACCATAATAATTCTTCACTCCCCACTTTTTGATTAATTAAATGAATAATAATCAAAAAACGAGTATATATTTATTACATAACGATAAATGTGGGTTAAATGATAATTAAGTAATATGTGGGATTAAAATATGACAAAAATTGAATTGATTATCAATATAAAAACATTGGTGCACAGTTTTTCATTTAATTTGAGTTTTCTGAAATCAACACAGGGTCCAAATTACACATATATACTGCACGCCTAATATTTGGCACCATGTTTCATCTCGACCAGTTGCTTTTGGTAGCCATCAACAAGCTTCTGGCAGAATTCTGGATGGATATTTGTTCAGTCCACGTATTTTCGACAGGGTTGAAACAGGACTTGTTTTAGGCTTAATGTTAGCCTGCTTTATCCACAACCAGATTTGATGTGTGTTTGGGGTCGTTGTCCTGTCGGAACATCCAGTTGTGTCCAAGTTTCCACCATCTAGCTGATGGTTTGAGGTTCTGCTGAAGAGTTCAGAGGTTCTTCATTGTTCCATCCACTTTATACAGTCCAGCAGTTCCACTGGCAGTAAAACAGCCCCAGGGCGAGATGCTACCACCACCATGCTGAACAGCTGCTACAGCGTTCCTCTGTTCCTCTGGCCATTGATTGAGCTGTTTGGCCACTTTGTCTCATCTGACCAAAAATTAAATCACAATTGAGATTGCTGAGCTTCATGGTGAGGCTGAAAATATGCTCTGCTTGCATGTTTTAACAGGAAAGCCTTATAATTCATAAATGCAATCAGGACTTGAGGTTGTTGGGGTAGCTGTATGAAACACCTGAACTCTTTCTTGTCTGAAGGCAGCCAGAAATAGGCTAAGTGTGAAAAATAGCAAGAGAAGAATGACAGGCATGGCTATTTGAACTTCAACCCACAGTCCACTTCAGGATGACAGCCATGAGCTTAATGTCCAATCACCTTGCCTTAAAGTATGCACCTGCCAATGTATGGCCACTATTAGAGAAGAAATGTTCTTAGATGCGTCAGGGATGAATGTGCAACACTTCTTACCAATCACGGCAAAAGTGCCCCGCTGTTCCACCAGTAATATATCTAAAGGATCATCCGATACTGAAGAGTCATTTGACGAAATGCTGCTAGTTCTGAGAATAACTGCGCACGGGTGCAAGCAGTGTTATTACCCTGGTGCTGCATAGCGTGAGCAACTCTCTTGAGAATCTTGAGAAATGTTTAACACACTCCAGTAGGTCTGAAAATTACATTTCATACTGTGCTATAGTGAAAAGCCATAACTAATCTTCCACCTGCTGTATATGTTTCATTATTTAGACTAGGAAATCAGTAGATATTCCAAATTTACTGTTTTATTTAACTTTTCTAAGCTGTAGTATTGGCCTTCATTCTATACATCTTAAACATTTTACATTCTATACATTAATGTGAGTAGTGATACTTTTCAACACTTAATAGTTAGAAACGCAGTGTGATATTTTGTGCTGTTGGTAAAGATCATGTGAAATATACCAATATCACAATCTGCCAGTATTGCTTTGACAGATTCATTCCATTTTTCCTCTCCTGAAATGTCTACTGAAAGCAGCTTGTGGTGCTCTCTAGTGTGTAAATCAGCACAGATTGTGTGTGGCCCAAATTTGTGTACAAATTTGTTTCAGATTTAGCCCATCAGCCAAGACAGTTTGGTGACTAGACGACTAATGTAGCGTGAAAGCATGAGGTCATCTTCAGTAACCTCTTTATCCTAATCTTGGTCACGGTGGATCTGCAGCCCGACCCAGGAACACTGGACATAAGACTGGATTACACCCCGGACACCTTTATTTACACTGATATATCATTTTTTATGTATCTGGAGGAAGAAAGTATCTGGAGGACACATGGAGACCAGGAGTATTATGTCCACGTAGACAATAAATGAAGCTCGGAATCAAACCCAGTACCACTGATGTCACTTCATTACTGATTGGTATTCACACACTGTTAAATCTGAGATATAGATGAACTACAAAATCTCATACTATCTCATATTATAATTATATAGACAGACAGGAAGGCAGACAGACAGACAGTCAGTTTGACTGCCTGTCGGATGGATGGATGGATGGATGGATGGATGGATAGAGACAATTATAGTAAAGGAATCCTGAAAAAAATCATGATGGTATTTCACAGTAATTATACTGTTTTTTGTTTTTTGTTTTTTTAAATAAAGGCCTAAACTGACTTTATGAATTATTATTGATATGAACATTTTACAAGACATTTTAAAAAAGACATGACAAAGTGACACGATGACATGTTATTTTGGTACTATATAAGGAGAAAAGAAGTAATCGTTTAGAGTAATCTTTTGTAATTTGGTCCTGGCATCATCCAGCACTTCACATGTCAGAATTTAACACATCCAAATTAAGACTAATTCATTCAACTGTTCATCTTAATTAATCTCATTAATGAGCAGAGACAGGTGTGTTAAATACTAAAATGTTTGGTTCAAGTTCAAGTTGCAAAATGTGTTTACACTTTGACGTTAAAAAAGGTTAACAATTATACGAAAAAGGAATTCTGAAAGGTTCGGTATGAATGTTATTGCTGTAAATGAGGAAGTCTGTGGTGGAGACGTTGGTGATGAAGCCGCTGGAGCGTTCAGTGCGACGAGTCAACACACGGTGGCAGCACACTGCCGAGTGAGAGAGACGCCACTGAGCTTACTGTACTGACAGGACTGCCTCTGTCTACCAGATCATGCCATACTATAGACAGTCAGACAGGCAGACACACTTTTCATGTAGATAGATACCTCAATAGATAGATAGACTGGCAGACAGGCAGGTAGACAGACAGACAGATAGAGAGAGAGAGAGAGAGAGAGAGAGAGAGAGAGAGAGAGAGAGAGAGAGAGAGAGACTGGGGGTTTTGCTTTGACCAATCTATAAACAGGGAGTGTTCTTGGTGTTCCAGATCTCATCCTGACTTGAACAGCATTCCTTACCTTCCTTAGATGGTGGAAACTCCAAGCCAGAAAAGTTTATGGATCTTTTATAGCCTTCTCCATCATTGTGAGTGTTAATTAGCTTTGTTGTCAGATATTCAGTCAGCTGTTTAGAGAGACCTAAAGATGTTGAGCGTTAAGGAAGACACGCTGAACGTCCGCAGCTCTGGAACTGTCTGCGTCAGGCAAAAACCACTAGTGGACCATCTGGAAAGGTGGCTAAAAAATGAACAGAAAACATTTATGGTCCATTGTTGAGCAAGTGAAGACCAAGTCCAAAAACCATGATCAAAATCCAAAATGTCGAACCTTTACTTTAACCAGATGTCTTTATCTGTGGATTAAAACGGTGTATGTGAAAAGAAAGGATGACACGAACTTTATTTTCTTCAAACTCTCAGTTGGTATCAAGACCATATTGAGCAAGAATAATGTCTAAAACTGACACAAGTCCAAGTCAATATTTAAAATGTCCTGAGATTCGAGTCATACGGCCCTGGGCAAATTTTAAATTTGCGAAAATATGTCATATTTCGGTTTGTCCTCTGTAGACTCTGTAGATATTTTTAATTTAGAAATCAGTGAAACAAAACTGTTTGACTTGCATTATAATATATTTCAATGCACTACATTAAACATTCCACATCTTTTATCATCCAAAGTTTATCCTTCGGCTGCAGTAGAGATTCACAATCTATCACTTTTCCCCCCCTTTATGGCCAAAGCTTATTGGTACTTCAAAAGAAAAGGCATCATAATCATAGGTTACCAAATGAACCGCATGTCCCCTGGTGTCAACAAGGCATCTATCACGTCAGAGCCGCAAACAATTTTCTATAGAGCACTGTTATTTTTTTAATGGGGCAAAATTACTTGTCAAGGATACAAGTAGAACCCTACAGAGTGGTGTTTTTTCTCGTGACTATACTGCTGTATAATAGGGATAGAGTGGCTGAAAGCAGTGATTTTTACCCTGCTATGTACTCTATACATTTTAGTGCATTTCATTCTCTAACACTTTTATGTTATGGCTCACAACAGACTGCATTTGGAAAAGAATCAATCCTAAATATATTTTGATCAGATATAGTCTGAGGTTTTGTTGATTTCTAGATGTTGCGTGATCATAGCGCAGCGTGCTCACTGCCCCGTTTCATTGCACCTAGTGGTCAAAGATAGGAACTGCAACAAGTGCTAATAAAACATCCCAGGCCCATCGGGGCAGGCCCATCGGGGCAGGCCCATCGGGGCAGGCCCATCGGGGCAGGCCCATCGGGGCAGGCCCATCGGGGCAGGTATCATGCTGCCCCATGCTCGCTCTATGCCGGCCTTACAGCAAGCAATTTCACTGCAGCTATACACGCAGACCGACATTTTAATTCAGTAATTTCTTGTCTTAACTTTCTAATAAAATCAACAGTCTTTAATATTATCTTTAGTCTTGCAATTTGTTCATGCAAACAGTGACCCTGAAAGATCCTCAGTTTTTGTATAATCATAGATAATCACTTGAAAAGTCATTTCTTATAAAAGTCTTTACACATACAGCGTGATTATTTCTTTCGACAATATATATTTTCCAAAGGACTATCCTGTAAATAAATACTTTCACGTACAACGTTCGTGTACGAAAAAGCATCATGTATTTTTTTCACAAGGGTCAGAAGGACAAAAATGATAAAGATAACGACTTTAAAAACAATGTGTGCGGAAATAAAGCGGAGAGGAGCTCGGTAATGAAAGCGGTTGGTGTTCAGTCCAGGGTCCGGCGTCTGCTCTGTGATGTGGTGAAGATAGAGAGAGTTTATAGAGCGTGAGAGTTTCAACTCCTGAACCTAAACTCCACACGTTCTCACCTCAGGGGTCTCAGGAGAGGACGGACCCAAAGTTTTCACTTTCTTGTGGAAGAATAAGCACCAACTCATTGTCATGCAATTATTTCTGTGAAATCACGTCACGTTTAACGTGAACATTAATGCTGCAGTAAATTCATCATTGATTTCTTCACACCTTCGCATCGTTTGTTCTCGTCGCCCTGTATGTGTAAAGCCTTTAAGGCCGGGATTATAAACGTTATCAGCGGAAGAGGTGCAGTGTATAGAACAATTAATGACAGGGTTGCCATGGTTGTGGTTTTTACTCAAATTGGGCTAGCTTAAAAATAGCCCAGTGTGTCTATGATGTACAGAATCGCTTCTATCATAAGATATATTTTAAAGATTGATAGAGTGGAAAAGGACTATGGAACAGATTCATAGAGAGCGCTAAAATTAGAACAAACAGTTGCTTCAAAGACCTCGTTGCCTCTTTTCTCCTTTCCTTTCATTAAAAGCTGATCCCACATTTGTTATCAGAGCCACGTCTATTCCAGCACTTCCTGTTGTGTAGGCAGCTCACCTGCTGCCAGGGTTACGTGCTCAAGGCCAATCACCTGGGTTGTTATTACGGATCTGAATACTAGATCTGAGTGAAATCATCTCTCGGTTTGTGGAGTCAGTGGGTGGTGGAGTTTCACTTGCAGCAGAACTGTGAATTGCCATCTACCTTTAGCTCCTGTGTCCATCCTCTTCAGGTCCCTTGTTCTGTTTGTGCTCTCTCTTTCATGTCCTGATTGTAAAGACAGCCCGCTGTGCACAGAGGAGGCGCTCAGGGTCGCTAATCATCCTACGGCTTCCTCTCACACAGCTCCAGGATTCTTCTGAAGGGCTCTGAGGAGGTCGTAGAGTCTTTACCTACCTGTAGGAAGCGAGAACTTTTGTTTCATTTTGCAAAGCAAGAACTATTTATATACTGTATATTATTCATCCTGTTTTTAGAGGCTAGTTTTACATTTAAACCTCAAGCTTTAAATGTTCTTGTTTGTGATTGGTAGATTGTTTTACTTCTTACTAGAAGTAAATGATTAAATGAATGATTGAATAAATGAACTTGAATGATCTGTAAAAAAAAAGTTTAATAATCATGTAATTGATTTTATTGTTTATCTTATTATAGGAAATACTACATATTTTTGATTATATTTAAGATATATACTGTATATGAAAAATGAGGAACAGCCCATTTAAAAAGATTTCAAAACTGTATATTTGACACATTTGATGGTGTCAGAGTACTAAAAAAGGTGGCTTTGGCCATTTCCACACCCTCGAACCCATTCTGGGATGTGTTGCCATGGCTTTATAGATGGATTCCTGAATAAAAAAGGAAAACTGGCATAATGAATAAAACACATGACATAATGCATTATGAGACTTCCTTTATTGCTCTTTTATGGCTCACAACAAGGCATGAACAGATATATTTGGAAAATAAGGCAGCTAAACACTTGCATATCATCAGGATATAAAATAAATCACAGAGATTCAAGAGCGTCAAACTTGCGACCTCCCATGGAGAGGCCAAACACTTTTCTGCTGCTAGAGCAAGTGTGTTTGACTCGCTTTGGATAACGAGCCACAATACAATACAACACAGCACATCTACATCCTCTTCAATCTGGTCATATATTAGCATTTTTAGTCCAAAAAATAACACTTTGAATTTACAAATGGATTGAAGTTCCAGCGTATCATGTATAAAACACTTGAATTTCAGGTCATCATTTGCAAAGAAATCTAATTATCCAAATTATAAATTATATATATAGAAATATTCACCCTCCCTTGAAATTTTCCACATTTTATAGAGTTACAATCAGGAACTTGTAATGGACTTAATTGGTTTTGTGTGCCAATTTTTTTTAGCTTGCTAAGGAAGAATTACGTATCATTCACACATTTTGTCAGTAGCTGCTTTATTTCACCCCCTAATGGAACAATAACGTTTTTTTAATACCTCCACCACCTAGTGGTGGTTTTCAGGTTGCTCGTCCACATGTTTGTCCGAGTTCGTCTGACTGTGAGAGCTAAAGAATGAGTACTTGCATGTTTATAGGATGTATATGGAATTATCATCATAGGCAGCAGATGAACTGTGATCCAAGTCAAGGTCACAGCAAGGTCAAAGATCTGGAAGTTTTCTTCAGTCTTCAATAGCTTCCTTCCTGTTTGAAGTACACTCTAAGGGTATTTAAGGGCAACGAGTTAGTAACAAGAAGGACTAGACTTGCTGGACTTGGCTTCAAGTTCTACTTGTTTAGTATCTTTTAATCCAAGATGATTTTAATTTAGATCATGGATTCTAAATACATTTGGTGCGCCAGATTAGAACCTTTATCGCTCTGTCTCAGCCCACATGCTATATGTTTGACATCCTTGATCTATACTAATCAAGCACTGCACCTGCATCTATTTGTATCTCTCTAATTACAAGGCCACTGCGTTACGACAAATCGGCTTCGTTTGAATCCAATCAATCGGAATGACTGTATCATGCTGTCATCCAGCTGCAGGTTTGTCTGCATCAGGCTTGTGACTGAGTGCACTGATAACACAGAGGGTGAGAGGGTTATATTTGGCTGTGTGTGTGTGTGTGTGTGTGTGTGTGTGCATGCCTGGCCTAAAGCTGGATTTCCATGGCAGAGTAAATATCTGGTCGGATATTTGAAAGGGCCTTTTTCCTTTCAGAACATGCTGACCAAATGTTTAACCCCTTGTTGATCGTTTCCTGTAAAAGCTCAAAGGCTACTGATGTGTCACTGAGGCTTGATGGAAAATACAGACTGTCCTTTCAAATACAACAAAAAACAAGATAAGCTTTTGTGTTAAAATGCAGAAAGAGACAGAAAGCTGAGCTCTATGTAATTTAAAAATAAATATAAAAACAACTTCTTTTTTTTGTAAACCATACGGTGAAGCAATTTCACAAATCTCACTGCTGGAGTGGAATTTATGCAAAGCAGAAGAAATGCTCTAATCCATGCAAGTAGCACAGAATGTCTAAATGTGTGTCATTTTAAAGATAACAAAAATGGAATAAGATGAAATGAAGTTTTGGCCGGTCTTCTGGCGAGGCTGTGTGACGTGCCATGTCCAACTGAAAGCTCCGCCAGAAGTGTCGGTCACTTTCTCTCTGAAAGGATAAACACAGGGTTGAGTCTCTGCGTCCAGCAGCTTTGTTTGCAGTGCTGCTGCATATGCTAATGTGTCCCGAGTTCTGTGCAGAAAACAGCTATTTATTACACAGAAAGCTTTCTTATCTGCCAACCACGGCTCCATCTGCTCCTTCTGAGGAATATGTTAGCAATTCTAAGTATCGTAGGTAATGTTTTCTTTAAGGCTTGGATCTAGCGCCCCTGCTGGCTGGCTGCAGTACAGTTTTTAGCCCCGCCCATCTCCATGTATTTCGTTGACTAAACTGTCGTTCCATCTACAGTGTCTAATTCAAACAGTTGGTTTTCCATGCACTGATATCTGCACATTTTTATTTTCCGCCAGAAATGAGTTTTTAAAACGTTATTCTGTTATAAAGTAAGAAGGCGGGGCTACACCTGACTGACAGCCTCGACCAGGAGAGAGCGGTTAACTTCACCACACAATGTACTGTCATGTACCTACTTATTTAAACTTTTCTGGACACGTGCACGAGTACAAACTGTTATCCATTTCTATTAAAAAGTTTGAAACATCAAGAGGTTTCATAGGAAATGGTTAGTGTGATTGTGCTAGCTACCTAGCCATATAGCAACCATGCTAGATAGATGTAATAAATATTACAGAGAATTTGAGAATGTGACCGTATTCATCCGATCATTTCCATTGGAGGAAATTGGAGGCGGGGCCAGCAAAGAGACGACTTCGTGTCTGCTCAAACTCCAGAAGGAGAAAACCCTGTCTGCGCAGACTGGCTGCAAATCTGACAACATGGAGGATTATTAAAAATCCAGTATTATTAAACTATCCACTATTATTCACATTTATCCACAATTATTAAAACCAGTTTTTTCCAGACCATACTGCCCGGTTAGAAATGTTCTGTTAATCATTTATTATGTTAAATACAGGATTATTAGCACGTGTCTGTGATAAAACTGTTATGCAGAGAGCCTCAGTTGGATCGTCTCGAGCGTTGATCCTGTGTTTTTAATAAACCTCGGCGAGGTGCAGAACACATGAAGGCTCAGTTAATATGCAAAGAGGTACATTTAGACTTGAGAGAGATGGAAATATTTAACGGTGTTTTGTCTCAGACCCCATAAAAATCATTCCGATTCTTTGATATGAGATTGAACCCCTTTTATTATGCATTCCACATATAGGGAAATATACTTGAGACGTATTCTGTAAGGGTTGAAAAAAAGAAAACGCTAATGCAGAAAGAAAGAAAAAAACATGATTCCAAGAAAAAAGCATCTGAGGCACTAACAGCTCAAAAAATCCAATCCAATTTTAATTTGGCTATTGACATTCAGTTGAGAAAGGTATCTTCAGGATAAGCTGATTTGGACCATTCGCAGGCAGGCAACAGAGAAAAGTCAATAGCTTGGGAAAGGTGCACAATCACCTCAGGGCCTGTGTGGTAAGCACATTTGCTGTTTAAGACACCGCAAGAAAAGTCACTATCATTTTGGACGTGCGTTTGGACGTCGCTGTGTCTCTTAGAGTTTCCGAAAGCAAAAAGCTTGTCACAGAATCTTTCTGGAATAATCTTCCGTTCCTTGTATCCGTGTAATCCTGCTCATTCGCAGCTCATTCACCCTGCATTCATGAAATAATACAAATACAGATCGGTAGCTTCAAATAATGTTCTTGTCAAATATCTGAATGAGGATCTCACTGACTTTGACTTGGTCAAACTGCTCACAAACTGCTGATTTCCTGGGATTTCCACTCACAACAGTCCCACAAAATGGTCATCTTTTTCTAATATTCATCTGTCCAGTTTGGGTGATCCTGTGCTCGCTACAGGCCCAGATTCCTGTTCTTGACTGATAGCAGAGGAACCCGATGTCAGCTCGGGTTTCAGCATGTTGAGATGCTTTTCAGCTCACCACGGTTATAAAGAGTGGATATTTAATCAACATGATTTTTTTTGGCATGTTTTTCACACTATTTTTGTGTAGCTCCTGTTGTATGTTCCGACAGCAATGCCGTTTTCAAAGTGGTGCTTAAAAGTTTGTGAACCCTTAAGAATTTTTTTTTTATTCCTGCAAAAATATGACATAAAACATCATCAGATTTTCACCCAAGTGCTAAAAGTAGATCAAGAGAATCCAGTTAAACACATGAAACAAAATATTATATTGGACCATTTATTTGTTGAGGGAAATGATCAAATATTACATATCTGTGAGTGGCAAAAGTATGTGCACCTTGCTTTTAGAACCCTTTGTGCAGCAATAACTGCAGAGAAACGTTTGTAGTTACTGTTGATCAGTCCTGCACACCGGCTCGGAGGAGGTTTATCCCGTTCCTCCGTACAGAACAGCTTCAGCTCTGGGATGTTGGTGTGTTTCCTCACATGAACTGCTCACACAACATTTCTATTGCATTAAGGTCAGGACTTTGACTTGGCCTTTCCTAAACATTAACTTTATTCTTCTTTAAACATTCTTTGGTAGAGTGATGTGTGTTTGGGGTCGTTGTTTTGCTGCATGACCCTCATTCTCTTGAGATTCAGTTCACAGACAGATGCCCTGACATTTCCTTTAGAATTCATTGTTCCATCAATGATGGCGAGCCGTCCTGGCCCAGATGCAGCAAAACAGACCCAAACCGTGACACTACCACCTCCATGTTTCACAGATGGGAGAAGGTTCTTATGCTGGAATGCAGTGTTTTCCTTTCTCTAGACATAACGCTTCATCGGTCCTCAAAATGTTTCCAGTAGCCTTCTGGCTCGTCCATGTGATCTTTAGAAACTACAGACGGGCAGCAATGTTCTTTTTGGAGAGCGGTGTCTTTCTTCTTGCAGCCCTGCCGTGCACGCCGCTGTTGCTCAGTGTTCTTCTGATGGTGGACTCATGAACATTAGCAACATTAGCAACCAGGAACCCTGGGTTCCTCTGAGTCCTTGTGAACCATTACACACCTTGCTCTTAGAGTGATCTTTGTTGGTTTTCACTCCTGGAGAGGGTAACAATGAGCTTTAGTTTCCTCCATCAAGTAATCTTGTTTGTTCGTGCCATGATACACTTCCACAAACGTGTTGTGAAGCTCAGACTTCTTTAAATAAAACAGGACACTCACTCTACACCTAATTTTCCGGACGTTTGATGTGAACTGTGATCAGACTCTTGAGCTGTATATACACAAATTAATTCATTGGACTGGATAATTGCATGAATGAGCAGGTGGTAAGTGCTCGGTGAGTGTACTTCCTGGGTGTCACGTTAATGTATTGTGGATGTGTTGATAATTAGTATTTATTACATTTCCTGGTTCCTTTTGATTCCTGGATCTTGTGGTTCTCCATCTGTTCCTGGTCTGATGGTGTAGATAAGCCTGTGATTACACTGCCTGAGTACAGCTAACATAAACACTCTAACAAACACGTTTCACGTCTACATCACGTGTTAATTTGTAATATATATAACCATATTCATACCTAACGCTTTCTAAACACCTTTTTGCTTTCTAATTGTACATGCTAATTAATATGAGTTCCGTTTCCAGACGTCAGGTTCAGTCCCTGTTGTAACTCCCTGAATTATTTGCCAGCTGAGGGATTTGACCCTTATTTAAATCTATATCAATTAATACCGAGACTTCAGAACAGCAACAATGCTCCTGTTACGGCTTCCTTGTACTCTGTTGGAGGTCCTGGGAAGGCTGCTGTGCTTTTGCAGCAGTTCCTGATTACTTCCTTCCTTTGTTTCTTCCTTTCATATATTAAGTCACACAAACAGGATATTACTCGCAAATACAGCTTGATGTTTCTATGAAAGTGGTGTTGCTGAATTACAGTGTGAGTGTGAGGTATTAATATGAGACACTACTGAAAACTAATAATATATGCTTACTTATTGTAATTCCATGGAAATGTCATGCCTATGAAAGCTAGGATAAGAGTTAGTATGACATGACATGTTGATGTAGGAAAATAATCAACAACCTGCTGGTGTGATGCATGTTTTCAGGCTGAATTCGATTCTTTTCCAATAACAACACACGTCAGGGGGTTTTACTTTTCTTATCCAACTGAAACTTGCTAACGAGGAACAATTTCTTATTTCATTAAGGATCCACGTTTGTATTTTTAACCATTTATAGTTACATTTAATGTCACGGAATGCCTGCATGATAATTTAGTTCCTGTTCTCACTTCTGTTAAAGCGGCTATAAGTACTTTTCCTCTCGCACTCTTTCTCTCAGCTTGTCATTTTACCACAATGTATAAACTCCTCTGTCATGAAGAGTTGCTCGTGGCGAAACACGTAATGTTTACGTAAAAAGCGGACACTGGAGACTCCTTCCATAAATGTTACATGAATTATAAAAAAAAATTCTCCATGTCGGTTATTTTTAAAACATCTTCGAATTAAGAAACAATAAACTATTAGAAAGAGTGCATTAATATAAACTTATGATTGGAATTACAGTCAGAACTACTGAAAATGAATCAACACTTTCTGACCAATGAGATTCCAGGCTTCAACAGCGTCCCGCTATACCAGGATTTAAAAGATCAAATCCATCATGAATTGCGGAGTTACAACTGGAAACAATTCACTCTCTGAATGGATTGAACTGAATTGTCTGCATTGAGCTGGAACAGTAAGACAACACTCGCGTGAAAGCAGGACACATCTGTCGCACTCGGGTATAATGTCTGCGCAATGTTTGCTGTTTCCTCTAGCGTTGTCCTAATGGAAAGGCTGAGAGCAAACTGGCAGTGCCATCTGTGCAAATGATATGGAGAGCCAGGTACCATGTCTTTTCAATTTGGCTGTTCTTTTTTTCTACGGTTAAACATTAAATACATGAAAGAATGGAAACGCTTGCCAGAAGAGGTGAAACGTCACATCAGTATAAATCTCTGAACCGTACTGGCTCGTGACTATACACCACTTTGTTAGAACAAAACAAAATGAATAACTACAAGTCAATCGTTACTGAGTTATGCTATAGGCTATCTAGTGAAACAAGGGCACCATGGTGTGCACGCATTTCTAATGTACAGACATTATCCACTCTATAATATAATATACTCCCCCGTTCCCTCTCCCAGTTTTTGTAATATACCTTCCAATAGAAACAATTCAGTTCATCATAGATACACTGTTTGAGGAAATTTATGAGATTTCATTCCGATTATTAGCTATAAAACAAGATCTTGGTAGATGTGAAGTAAAGTCTAATTTGGGGTAAAAAATGTGACCCTGGCAACCCTGACAATATCTGTCCTGTCTGCTGCTATTCCGTCACTGAAAATACTCATAAATTGAGTATGGGGCTGCGCAACTCCTGCCCCGTTGGGCCTCTGTTTATTAGTGCTTGTTGCAGTTCCTATTTATGACCACTAGATGCAATGCGCAACACCTAGAAAGGTGAGCGACAGGTCATAGGCTTATATCTGTCAAATAGCTAAATGCATGTATTTGTGAGTAAGATTAACCATAGACATGCTACGTATGATGTATTTTCATATTTTGTGCTTTTTTTTAAATGATATATTTTTTCAGATAACAGGAACATTTCTCTATCGTCGTCCTCCCCATGAACTGTTTTCATGCCAATAAAACATGTCGGTGCCAGACCCTTTCTCACTTACCACACAGAAATGATTAATGATGGATAAAATCCAAAGGAGATTAGACATGTCAGCGGAAATAAATATTTGCTAACGTGAGCCGGAGCAGACCTTAAATGCGAAACCTTAAAAGTGTGGCATCCGTCAATGAGAGAAACAGCACATTAATATTGATATTCAGCACATATTCTCAAAAACTCCTGCTGCTACACCTATTTGCAAAAACAAATGTTCGACTCAACCTCATATTATTCCTATTGGCACTTCTTTTAAGGCCAGAACTTATGAACAGGAAGTTGTAAAGGCACTGAAACAATCAAATATATAAACAGAAACAGCACAGTGTTCATAATAAACGTTTAAACTCCTATGTCAGGGTGTGCGACTCCGCCGAGGCCCCTGAGCCACGCTGCTATCCGCTAAGAGCAGTCATTTGCTGTGCAGTTCCAGAGGATCTGCCCAGCTTAGTGGTTAATCAAATGATTGATATGTTGACAGAAAGTGTTAGACATTCTGTATGTAAACGACTTCGGTTTCCGTCACTGCAGCTCTTGCTGGCAACGGACTGATAAGCTTGACAATTAAAACTCTTTTCTTCTGTAATTACGGCTTTCTACTTTGTCAGTTGCGGAGTGAATATATAATCCCAGAAACAACCAAATTACTACCTCGAGTCACTGCTAGAGCTTTCACTGTTACAGCTTTGCTATTCCGCTCTCTGATTGGCTGTAGTGCGACTTAGCAAAACAAAACAAAAACTAACCAAAAGGATTAGATTAGACTCAGTATTTTGTGTGTAACAAAATGCCGCTATCTGCATTTGTCTAGTATTCTTATCTGCGTCTGTATTTGGATTTAAACCGTAAGTGGGCGTGGTCTAAACCAGAAGGCTACGTTAGCATTTTTGTTTGTACGCCTCTGCAATATTTTCAAACAAATTTAGTTGGTTCTGGTTACCAAAATATAAACTTGTAACTTATTTGTAAAGCTTTAGTTCGTAAAAACGGCACATGTTCATGTTCAACCCTTTCACGTAGAGTGTTCGCACTTATCGACAGCCAATTTACAGCTCTTTTCTTTTATAATTTAGGAAAATGTAAACTAAATTTTTTGCCTTCAAACATTACAGATTTTAGATACAGTTGTGAAAATTGTAGATATTGGAATTTTTTTTGCATACCTGCATGTTTATGTACTTGGTATGACATTTCCATTTCCCTGCACTAGATTCTGTGTTATTACTGATGATGTGGTCGATGTTGTCGCTTTGTATTTTGTCATTATAAGAACCTTTGCTGCATAAACTTCAACCTTGAACCTCATTTTGTTTTTATTCATGGACAATCCTTTTACTTTTTAATGGAAGTATTATTTAGCTAAAGTCAAAATTCATGCAATTTCAAGTAAGAAAAGCATCGCGTCTGTCTGATGTCCTGCGCCTACATGAAAGGAATATACCTTCCTCTCGTGAAGCTTTTTTTTTGTTTTTCTTTTGTTGCAAATATTTCGTCTCAAGCAGATGCCGTGCGAACCTTTCGGGCAAGTTTACAACATTATCTGTTCACACAACGCTATCTGAATGCGGCAGGCAGCAGAACAGACCATTTTCTATTTGTTTTATCGATTTGCATAACGGCATGTTGACAAAAATACGCGATCTACACTGAAATTTGCATGCTGGCAATCTCAAAGAACAGCATAGCAGCATGAGGTTATTACAAATCAAATATAAGACGATTCAAGGAGTTAAAAATGTCACCAGTTACAACAATCGACAAAGTGACAACAAAACAATAAAAAATAAAGAATTATAAAACAATCAATCGAGGCTACACAGCATGTTATCTCTGCCTTGGAGTGAATCTGATTCCTTACATCACTCTAAAACTGCTGTAGTTATTAATAATGAATACATTTTTATGCAAATAAAAGCTTCCTGATTCATTTAGCATGATCTCATTTGCATAATAATGAATACATCTTTATGCAAATTGAATCCGCCAGCTTTTGTTCGTTATCAGCTAGCGTTGTTGGACTTCTGAGTACTCGGTGTTTATGGGTAAAAGTGTCTTTACATTAGATGATGACTCATTTGCGTGAGAAGTCAAGGAAGAATATCACCAAGCAATATGTGATCATTTCCGGATTATAGAAAGCATGTGGTTGGTGCTTAAATAGGGCAGAGAATTTCACGTGCACGTTCACAATCAACGCAGATGATGTGTTACAGATGTGTCTAAAAAACATGAGGTCAACACTAGAGGGTGTCTCACTCTGTGATAAAAAAAACAAACACTGACACTGAGACGGTCGCGTGCCAGGTTTAATGATTTTTTAAAATAGTCGACAAAACGGAGTTGTGAGTGGTCTGTGTTTCCACTGAGTGATGGTACGTGAATAAAGCCGGCGTTTCTCTTCTTGTGATCGCATTTACAGAGTGCGCTGTTTTCAGAAAGGTAGCGTTTCCTCAAGTCACGTGACTTAAATGCGAAAAACGTGTTTCCGTTTCAATTTTTCAAAATATTGCTTTATTGACCCATCTGAAAAAGCACCTCAGGTGAGCGCAAAACCTTTTTTGTTTCCATTCTTCATTTTTTTCAAATTTTCTCCTCTTGCGATAATCGATCCAATTACACGTGGTGACAGATCTCCAAGATCCAAGACGGAAAAAAATGTATTTCCATTTCAATTTTGCCAAATTTTGCTGTCGGATTGTCTGAAAAACCACCACTTTTTCAACATTTGAGATTTTTTTTGGAAATTCACGTATCCATTACTCGTTTTGTTTTTGGTTTGCGATTCAAACAGCACCTTAAGCAGGTTAATGGGAACATGGCTACTGACAGGCCACATGATTACAGCCTGGCCTACAAACACATTAGCCCCAGCCTCACTTGTTGCTGTTGCACTCAGTTCCACAAAAGTCCAGAATAATAATATTTTTTTTGTTTGATCTTTGAAAGAATGTGAATGTGAATATGAATGTGTACAACATCTCTTTATATAAGAAACAGGAAGTGAAAAAGAAAGTGGAATAGAATCCAGCACACATTCATTCTTTGCAACAGACACGTACTCTGTGTGTATCTGTGACGTATGTGTGTGTGTGTGTGTGTGTGTGTTTCATATTCTCTCCCACACACCCTTTCACATCAGTAATAAAGTTGTATTCATGGCTGTTCACAGAATTCTGCCAGAAACACCAGGCCTTACAGTATATAACATTACTCATTACTGTACGTCATTAATAGGAAGCCACACGTACGTACTCTGTGTTCCGATGTGTGTTTAGCAGACTGGTATGCAAAACATCTAACTGAATTACTCCCTGCCACGTGCTCGTCTTCGCCAGCTGGACGCTGGACACCTCATGGCTTTTCCAGTAAGCACGAGTTCAGGCGCAGACGACCAGACGAGACAAACTCTTCAGCTTATCACTGCTTATCAGCTTACAGCACTGTTCTTAACGGAATAAATACTCCGGCACGTTTTAATCTCACCTCCATTCATTGCATCTCTAGCGCAGGTTTGATTACTAAACACACAGGTGGAAATGATTTGACTAGCCTTCATTAACGTATTTAAGTATTATTGTGGCCTATTTACTCCCCAGGAGTGTTACTTCAAATGAAATACTTGTACACTTACTTAATCACCTTTTTATTTACAGATGCAAAGTACATGCTACAAATCTGAAAATACAATTTCCAGCCAAACTAAATCTAAAAAAAAGCCGAAACAAAACACACATATGACCTGAAACTTGCCTCAACATATTACTGTACACACATTTTTAGAGTAACCCTGTAACAGGCAGTTGAGAGTCGACAACGTTTTGAGACGTGTTCAGCTGTGTGTTTCCTGAAGAGCTAATATCAAACCAGGGTCGCCAGGTTTCAACAAAATTTCCACCCTAGCTACATCTCAGAAGAGTCCCGAGTTCTGAAACCAGCACAAATAAATCAACATTGGAAATAGGAGACACATTTTTCTTCTTTTTTCACTTTTTTCAGTCTTTTTTAGTTGCTCACAACACAAGAACTTGGCAGCTGGAGTATTTTTAAACAAGCCCAATTTTTGAGTAAATGCCACAACTCTGGCAACCCTGTTATTAACTCTCCTGTCCGTTGCTCCTCCTCTGCTAAAAATGTTTTTAGTGTGAGCACAGGGGCAGCGTGATTCATTCCCCAAAGGCCCTCTGTTGATTATCGCTTGTTGCAGTTCGCATGTTTGACCACTAGGTGCAATATGGCACTCAGTGTATCAGTGAGCACGCTAAACTACACCTAGTTTAGTTTGTAGGTCACTCAAAAGAGGTAATTAGTGTTTCAATGGCGTTTAAAATGTCTGGAGCCAAGAATAAGGTCTTTACGGACCTGTGTATGAGCCGCCATCGATGTACATGACTACAGCTGAGGTCCGTTGAAGCCTTAATAGATACCTCATACACATGTAAAACACAGAAAGAAGTTGTAGTGACTCTAATTCCAGCTGTTTGGTGTCTTTGGCAGCCTTGCAGCACTCGTAATAAAGCATTAATATGTGTCCTGTGAGCCATTTAAATTTATTTCCAACGGCCGAGATCAGTTTACATAGCTCTGAAAGGTCGCTGAAAGTCCGCCAGGGTGCAGCGCTGCATTCATGTGACAGATTGTACTAATGTGAAACTGGCTCGGGTCACATGAGGAGGCCGCATGTTACTAGAGCTAAAAGCAGAAAGTGATAGGGGCGTGCAGTGAGTGTTCCATGGAGGCGTACGCTACACACGTGTGAGTGTATGTGTATGTGACTGAGTGTGTGTGTGTATTTAAAGACTGTCTACTCATAGTGTCAGTGGGTGTGTTCAGGAAATATCTACAATGATGTAACACCCCACTGATGCAGTACTGTCATCCCCCTATAGGGGCAGTTTGCCCTCTGCATGGACCGACCTCTGGAATAGATTTGGAATCGACCCCACATTGAAACTACAAAGTCCATGGAGCTGTTGCTTGTCATAACAAGGCTGAGTAATGAAGCCCTGCTGGCTGTGTGGAACGTACATTTTGCACTATTGAACTTTTATGAACCCGTCAGTTACAGGGGTTGACGTCAGGTTAAGCGCACAGCTGTTAACGTTACAGTAAAGGAGGCAGTGCGCAATAAGAAGGAAAGCAGTAAATACGTCAGTTCCTCATTTGTGGATCTGGCACCTCTCAGATTTTGCGTTCCTGGAATTATTTACGTGAATCCGGCGCCTCGGAAGCTGGTCTTTCAAATAGATCATAATAACAACAACAATAATAATCATATTAGTGATAATAAATAGATTTTTTACTGGATGATTATTTTTTGTTCATCACCTCTCTTACAAAAACACAATCAGATCACATGGTAACGCACTTGTGTCAGTCACAAGGCATCATGGACACCATTTTTTAAAAGAAGTAAGCAAATATAGAGCCAAATAATCTCTTCAATTATCTATACAGGAAGTGATGTAATACACACAAAAGTATTATGGAATGCACCACAGTATAAAATCTGCACTTCTTCCACAATGATGCATTTTATCGTCCCTTGTGATTTGCTTCTACACACGGTCTTTGTTTTACAGCTAAGACTTTTTAAGGTAACACGAGTCTTGCCTCTGGGATCGTGCCTCCGCATCACTAAAGATACAGTTTTTTCGTACAATAGACTCTTTCTTTTGTTATTGGATTTTTTTTAAATAACCTAGATTAATTTTTATGCAAAGGTCAAAATCTGCTCAGTTTTATCATTTTAGGAGCAACACAAACAATCTGAGCTTAGTACAAGATGTGCTAGTCTTGTTGCTTAGAGGGACCCGGCCTCAGGAGATCAATACACACCTTATCAAGGCATTGATTGCCTCCATTTAAACCCCGCTGGTAGAGAAATTGTAAGTGTGCTTGCATCATGGCCTCCAATGGACATTGGTTGGTTTGTATAAAAGAGCGGTGCAAGTGCAATTATCCTGTCTTATGAGTTTTAAACCCATTGGTGTGTTCGCTATCTGCCAATAAACTCCCTGAATCAGGTTGCTTCTTTATTTTACAGCAAAGCAACTCTTACATTTACAGTATCCACAAATAAATACCATGAATATCATAACATTGCTTGAGTTAGCAAAATTTGTAAATAAATGATGGAGGTTAAGCAGGCTTAAAATCCTTAAAAGTCACCAAACAGCAGTCATTTTTAACATTTATTTCACTCTCGGGTCAAAATTACTTGAACGCAATCCAAGCATACGGTCATTCATCATTAGGAACACCGTATTATTACTGGGAAGGTCTGTGTTGCTTTCCTTAATTCTTCATAGCATGGAATTCACATGGGGTGCATTTGAAAGGGGAAAATGCTCTCTCAGGAAGATGTCTAACAAGACAGTGTGGCATCTAGGACCGTTCAAACTTAATTGAATTCTGATTTCCTGTCTTCTAAGAGGCTTTCAAATGGCCTCCAGTTGAAGGAATCACCAATCTATCCTCAAGTGCTGCCTATTACCCATAAATCTGTGCTGCAGCTCCGTCAAGCAACAGAAAAAAACAAAAAACAAAACAATGGTGGCCAGAGCTTCACAGAAAAGTTGTACGTTTTTTGGGCTTTTTGAAAAGTATTAACTTACATTCCTGTGACTGTAAGCAAATAAAAATGTTGGATATGATTTGTTGATCACCTGGACTGTTCACAAAAGGCAGGTTGAGACCATGGATTCCTGATGCTCATGCCAAATTCTGCCCTGACCATCTGCAACAGGAAACAAGAGTCACCAGGCCAGGCAATCTGTCCAGTCTGGGTGAGTCCATACCCACCCTAGCCTCAGATTCGTGCTCCTGGTTGATGTGGGTGGAACCTGATGTGATCATTCACAATGGCACGAGGAAGACAGTCTTGTGGAAAAACAGCTTCCTAACCTGACCCACGAAGCACACTCGTATCGCAGCTTTGATCGCTCAGCAGAGATAAACTGCCAACGTGTTGCTACTGCAGAGTCGTAGCAATGAAGAATGGTTTTGTTCTTGCAGAGGGTTCAGCATCTAGCTTCAGAATGATGGAATATTTAGTCTTGTGTTCTTCGGCGTCTTGGCACCGACTTAAAGGAAGCCCCACCACCCCCAGTACAAACAGCAGACCACTTTTTTTAATCATCTGTTTATATAGTGTCTGCTTTGAATGGAAAATTTGATCAGGACTATTTAAAGAAATCAGGGTGAGCCTGAGGGGAAATAGCCCATTGTTAGAGGAGTACTGTGGGAACAAAATAGTGACGAGACCTTAGTATGACCAATGTGATTACATTTCTGCCCTGGGGAAATCAATGCATTGTACAGTGAGTAGGAACAACCAACTAGCTAAAACAGGTGTATATACAATTACTGTACCTCATAATAATCTGATCAGCCAATCGTGGCAGCAGCATAATGTACATAATCATAAAAGACCGTGCCATATTACCAGAATGGGGGGAAAAAAATCTCAGTGATGTTGACCTTGGCATGGATGTTGGTGCCAGATGGGCTGGTTTGAATATTTCAGAAACTGCTAATGTCCCAGGTTTTCCACACAACAAAGAATGGTGTGAAAACATGAAAACACATCCAGTTATGCAGGAAGAATTTCCTTATGGATGAGAAAGGTCAGAGGTCAGAGCTGACAAGAAGGTTACAGTGACTCAAATCGCCACTTTTTTACCAATGTGAGATGAGAAGATGAACATTGATGTGGAGCTGATCTGACCAGGGGAAGACCACGCTGGGTTCCACGCTCGGAAAAAAACAGGAATCTGAGGCTGTACTGAGCAACCGGACAGCAGAAAATTGAAAAACGTTGCCTGATTCATTTTCCAGTGTTCAGTTGTTAATTCTTGAAGGTATTTTGGAGGTTGGAGGAAACCGGAGAGCTTAACCAAATCAACAACCTTACAGACTTGGTAGACTCTGACTACATCTGTAGTTCTATTTTGCCAGAAGGTTCTCTTCTTCTTCCCTGAAGAATTGAGCTGAACTGAGTGTAGAAACAAAAACTAACGTCACATTTGCGAATAACCTAAAACAGAACCTTGTCTGACAATGTATTACACTTTAATAGCCCTTAAAAATCTACATTTATAAGAACTAATAACAACCTGTCAAATATGTAAGATCTAAACCAGGCAGGAACTCTCTACACTGAGCATGTTCTAAGCTTGTACATTAAAATATCAAGGACTGTCAAATTCTGCACTCAGATGAATTAAATACTCGAGCGAAAAGAGGACAAGTCTGTAAAAAAACTAAAACATCTGGTTAGAGACAAATGTTTGCTGTTGAGATCTTTATTTGCTGAGCAAAGGTTGCCACCCTGATACGGTCCAAACTCCTCCAGCCTGCAAAGGAACGTGAATCATAAACAGCAAGTTGATTCCTTGATTCTTTTTTTCAATTAAAGACTAAAAAGTTTTCATAATCATCATCTGTAAAACTGACCAAAGAATAAGAATTATAAAATATACGTCAGTAGCGTAACTCAATCAATAGAAGCAGTCGATTCAGAGTTCAAATTTTTGAATGCTATTTTTTTGCAGGGTTTTTTCTTCTTCAGATTTTCAGAGTGCTCTCAGACTTTTGGACCTCACTGTATATAAAAGCTAGAACAGTGTAGATCGTCACGTGATTGCTTCGCATACTTTAACAGCATTAATAACAAACCCCGGCTCTTCTAAATCCTTCCTTTTTAATTCCACTCTTGATGCCTTGTCAGTCTGTGTTTGTCTCTCCTAAAGTTAAACAGTTGTCTTTTTTCTTTCTTTCTCCCATCAGAGTCGTGGTATTTCTTCTTCCTCATCCTGACTGATGCCAGTTGGTATGCACTCTCATTCTTTCAGCTTTTTCTAATTTCTCCAAAATTGGTGATTTTGCTATGCCAGTGTTCGGATCCAAATTATCTTCAGCTCCTAAACTGCTTATTTTTTTTCTTTCATATGCAGTTTCTCAAGTGCGCACGTCAGTGTATGTACACAGAGTTATGCACCACTCACCACAAAGGCACAGAAGGAACGTTGATCATAATCGCATAAAAGCTTGTCGTCATTATCGTGGGCGTCGACTGAGATATAAACGCTATTGCAAATGTTGGTATGATTTCATTTTTTTGTTTTGCTTGTCCTGCTGAGAAATGAGAACACAAAATGGTGCTGATGATTCAATGTCCAGGATATTCCTGAAATAGAGCTGCATGTCTGCCTTATGTTATCCTTTTCTTTTGCAATGTTAAGAATTTTAGTTTGAACTCTTTCTTTATAATACGTAATGAAGAACACGCGATGGACTGGACTGTAATACGAAAATAATCCATGCGTCACCCTATCAACGATTGCGCACTTTATTTTGTTAAACAAAACTGTTTATTTAAAATCTATTCAGTATTAGTCTTACAGTACAAGTCCACTAGAGGAACAATAATTAATTAGGATTAATATAAACCTTTTTTTTTAATGCTACATCAATAACTCCTGTTATAGAAAATTAATTCACACTTTCTGATACCAGAGTTTAACATTTTCTAAATATTATCTTTGTGAAATACATCCCTGTTCTTGTAATTCCATGACACGTGGATTTTACTGATTTTCCTTCATGCTAATGCCCAGCATCTTCAGCCTTCACCTCAGCTTAATCTGTGACTAATGAGGTGGCTGTTTCCTCCTCCAAAGCCGACGAGACACCGAGAGAAACTCATTTCTCCCAAACATGCATTAGTGTAAACATTGCAGCTGAGATAAATTAACTCTAATGAAAAGAGAGCCCTTGTAAAATGCGCTTAATCTACATGCGACGTTTTAAAGGATGCCAAAAATACATGCGTGTAATTTCAGAGTAAGATTGATGCACGATGACGTGTTTTACCTTGCAGCTTATTGAAGCTTTAATTAACATAAGTGCATGTGCTCTGTGTTGTTCAGTGTAGTAGAACAAAACTGTTTAAAACTGCTTCCTGGTTTGAACGCTTCTCTTTATCATCTTGAGATAATAGTGACTCTCATTGCATTTCATTTAGGTTTCATAAATGCAGTAAAATTCTCGTTCAAGTATAAAGAGAGAGATTTTAGGCCGTGTGTCCATCAGATGCTTATCTCAAGCGCTTACTGTTGCTAGGTTACATAAAACATCTTCTTGCACTCCCAAATTCCTTTGTCGTGAACATCACGTCTCTGTTTAATTTAGAAAGGTTAGCTAAAACGATGGAAAGAAATCGTATCCCGGCATTGGCAGAAGCTCTTGACATGGGAATTGATATACTTTTGATAAGAAGAGTCTGGGTGCAAGAGGTAAACCGTACAAGAAAGCAGGGAGTATTGATATCATAAGTCCCTCCCCTTCTTTAGTTTGATTGGTCGGTGAGAGAGAGGTGACATTGACAAGATCGGCACGGTTCCAAAAGTTTAACTATTTTCAATTGAAAGCTCCCTGAACGCAGCAGGAAGGAAAAGCTGAACGCTGAAGGTGTTTTTGTGCAGAGGACACTGAGCGAAGTCCGCGCTGAACTTTGGGATTTGTATAAAAAAGAGATTCTGTCCACCAAGAGTCCTAAAGGAGTCAAACCATAGACAAAGCTCACGTTTGGTATCGGCAGGATCCAGACCTCCTGACCACGAGGCTAGCTTTATACCATTAAAATAAACCTAGCTAACATGTCATCATCAGTTCTGTGCAATTAAGCAAGTTAACTTCATCTAAAGAATTGTCTTGTTCATAATCACAAGTTTCAATCACAATACAGAGCTAGAATCTTTGCTGTTACTTCGAATGGCAAACTGATTTTTAGGAGAGGAGTGATTTAAGAATACTCAATAACTAGCATACTTACTATTAGCACAAGCATTCCCACTAGCTAAAACACCTTGTTCGCTTGCTATTTTACAGAGCTGGACCAGAAGCCAGCACAACGAACTTACAACTTTATATTTCTTTCTCCTTTCTTCTTCTGTCTCCTTTTTTTCCTGCCAGACATTTTCTTAAATTGGCAACTCGACTAGGGTCAAACTATAGACAGTGGAACAAATCATTTTTATTGGTTTGGAAAATTTAAACTTGGTTGTTTGGGACATTTCAGCGAACATGGTTTACTTTATCATGTATACAACAATGATGTCACAGCAAAGCGCCTGTAGACTACTAAACTTCAGAAAGCACCGAGTCTGTTACAAAGCGCTGACACTGGAGACTCATTCCATAAAATTAAATAAATTTTGGCTAATGACAAAACATCACCACATTAACGATTACGTTTACATGTTCTACTTTGTTAATCAAATAAAAAAATGAGTTTATTATTAGTTTGATTAGTTTATGTGGAATGTCTGCTGTGCAAATTCCTGTGTATGAGCTGTTACCATAGAAACGATAACGCATTAGAACGAACACATTAACATTAACCTATTGTTCATGTCACACCCAGAACTACATACCTGCGCTGTTATACGTAAATAACACACACCTTCTGACCAATCAGATTCGCAGATAAATAAATACCTATCGGATGATCTTTAAATCATTCCACACGTTTGGTCTGTTATTCTCTGACTATTTCAAGTTCGTTTTCAAGTTTTGGTGAAGAGCTGCACCAACACCAAAGATCATTTTATACACTTAAAATATCTCCATATTTTTTATTTTTCACATTGGTGTACTGGATTAAAATGCACTCAGGTATATAGTATACATGACTACTTTTTCATAGCCATATCACTACACCTAAAACGTAAAAAAAACATCATTTTTATTGGCTCTTTCCTACAGAGAAGTACACTAGCACATTTCTCTCCAACTACACAGACATGTCAGAAATACAGTACACTAGTGTACTATTAGTTTGTGTGTGAAAATACTTCGAAAGTAAACTAAACATTTCTCAACATACACATTATTTGGAGATTTTAGATGTAAAATTATGTATTTGAGTGAACTTGACATTGGACCTTGGAAGATCTGAGGACCATGTGTGCTTTATTACATTCACATTTATATTTATGGCATTTGGCAGACGCCCTTGTCCGTAGTGTTGAGATCTTTATTGTGTGTGTATGTGTGTATGAGATTACTTGCCTCAGGAGAAAGTGAATCAGAAGTCTTTTTTTTTCTTTTTATAGGATGTCATTGTCGTGTAGGAGAGACTACAGGAGATCTTCTTAAGTTGGGATGATATTTCCTGATGCCATTGCCTAAGGATAAGGGATGGACTTGACCTGCCGTGTAAAGCGATTGGCTAAAACCAACTCCATGTTTTTCTAGTCTAACTACATATTTCTGCCACAGTGTTTGTGTGGCAGTGCAATGCATTTTTTGCAGTAATGAAGCTAACGTCAGTGCAACGCTCTGCTACTTTCTGATCAGCGCCAGTTTTCAGGAGGTTCTTGGCCAGCGATGCAGGGTGTGTTCCCTCGGTTATTGCGACAATCTGCATGTCCTTTGACCCCCATTCAGGAGAGGAAGACAAGCATGGAGGGGTGGATCTCTACCCCAGCTTGACCTCTTTATCACGGTTCCTGTATATCCGGCCCTCACACTCCAATCCCTCAATAGAGACAACAATCAGTGCAAAGTGTGCACCTTACAGTACTAACACACAAGAGCTTCAGTGCTAACAGAGAAGGAAGCCGTGTAGTCCCATGTAGCTTATCCAAGGTTGGGAAAAACTGGTTATTAATGCATTTTGTTGTGCTTTTAGCATAGCATTGTTGTTGTGCTGTGTTCCAAAACCTGTCATATAAACTGGCAGCTGATTTTATGTGTCTTCATACTTGATCTGACCACATGGACTGATTCTGGGATCGTTGAAGAATTCCTTCTGAACTCGATTGTGTAGTTCCGTGCATCACTTTCGTGCATGAAATTGTGTGTATTTTTTTTTTTTAATTATTATTATTTTCCGTGTCATTGTGCAGGAATACCTTCAAAAATAAGAGGTTTAGCTGTGCAGTCCGGCACAAGATGTGCATTTTCGTGATGTTTTCAATGAAAGTCTGGTCTTATATATAAATAACCAGCCTTTTCCCTGGCATCATGAAAGTAGAAACAGGAACCAATCACGTTACTGCTGAGAGGGGCCACCTTCCACATACAGTTTGGTTAAAGCAAACCCCAGACCACTGTTTTTAATCAGACTGGGGATTTGATCTCTGGACCGCTCCCTATGATATCTCCAATCAAACTGAAATCTCATCACCAAAATCACATGCAAAAGATTCCACTTTCTCTTTATCATCTCTTCATTGTTGGTTAGCCCAAACACACCCTTTGTGAGGATTACAGTGTCTATTTTTTGCCATTTGCCATGATGGATTGGGATCATATCCGATATGAATTCCCGGGATACCTTTCAGATGCACCCTGACCCTGACCAGGCTCAAGCTCTTACTTGGATCTCGGTGATGAATACAATTACTAACGTTGCATAACATGATGAACTAAGAATTTTGATGTTTAATTAGAAAGATCTGTCGGAGTCCAAACACATTTTCTGCTCTTACACTCACAAAAACAAACATTTTAAATCCGGCAGTGTGTTAAGGGTTCTTTAGATGTTCTCCTGGGGAACCGTCTTTATCAGATAGAAGTGCTTCATAAAGCTAGAAACATTATCCACCATTACCCAGTGTGGAAATATAATATTCTAAACCTCATTATACCTAAAATGATGATAGACCAATAAACACAACCCCAACCAATTTCCAGCACCTCTGCATTTAAATGAACTGATTTGTTTTCTCGGAAATTGAATAAGAAAGGAGAAGGAGAGATGCTCAGTGTTGGTTTTTCTGTTTTTTTCTCTACTGAAAAAGACACAGGAGAGAAATTTCTGCCTCTTGGCCTGAAAATGATCATTTCTTATTTATGCTGTTTATTGTGTCATGAAATCCAAGCAAATGCCACTCATGCCTAGGCACATAAATTCTTAATTAGGTAGCGTTGGGAAAAAGTGATTTATAGTTTGCGTTTGAGTCTGGAAGGAGTCGGTCTCCTGCATGGAGATGCTTCGTATCTTCTCAAAGCTCAAAGGGATTACGGCTGCTTCACCAAACAAACAAACAAAAAAGTTCAATTGCATTTACAGCTTTAAAATAGAAACGATGCTGGATCTGGATCTGTTTTAATAGTTCATTGTTCTTCTTCTTCATTGGCTTCATTGTTACACGACTGAAGAGCAACAGGTCCTGAGAAAAATCCTCCTAAGGCGTCCTTTACAGTGTTTTCTTTTATGAGTTTGGAGAAGGAGCCTTTTAGGGAACGTTACCAGATTGAGAAACACAACAAAGAACTGCACCCTTCAAAGTTCCTCAAGCAACTTCCACAAACTGCTGTTTCCACAGTCGTGTGTAAAGTCAAAGAAAACATTAACAAGGAAACTTCCAGAGAAAGAGTGAAGAAGAAATCTTCAAATGAGACGAGACCAAATAAGGACTTCTTTTCTATCTACGGTCAGCATCGTCAGCACAACAACACGCCTCAGCATTCACAAAACACCACGAATATGTCTCTTTTTTTTTTACTTTTATTGACAACAGTCAACGTAAATACAAACAATACCCACAGTCCTGAGATTGGGCCCGAGCTCTCAAATAAGGATATATATGGTTACAATAAAGATCTGAGGAAAAAAAAAAAAAATGAATAAATAAACAGACAAACTTCAAGCAAAAATAGAAACTTAAAAGAGACATAAGTGGCCTATCCAAGAAGGCTTTGAACTGGTCTCCATCTTCTTTCAAAGATGTGAGTCT
>JAQQZX010000011.1:872446-894893 GCA_030068355.1 Notoglanidium maculatum | reverse complement strand
TTCAAATTGTCCCCTTTGTCTTTAACTTGGTCCTGTTTTTGCGACCCCTTACCTCTCAGGGATGATGCCATATTGTCAGAGTGAAAATTTGCCAAGTTTTGTGTAGTTTAGTTAGGAAATATATTTGTATATGAACGGAGCAAATTCTTCAAGCTTCTGCTAGCAACATAACGTCACCGGAAGTCCACGAATATGTCTCTTTATAAAGTCATTTTAACACTTAGAACCATATGAAGAGTGAACACTGTTTTTCCAAACCTAGTAGCGGTCCAGATCCAGGGAATCGATTCCTGATCCTCTTAAAAACAATGGCCTGTGGTTCACTTCAACTGAACTGTGGTGCGGTCTACATCAGGTGCTGAAGAGATCCAAGCTCTGCGCTGTGACATGACTGGCTCAACTTGTCATGTTACTTCCTTTTTCTACTGTACTGATGCTGGGGAAAGCATGCTTGTCATGGTTACTGGTATGGTAAATAAAATCAGACATTCGTAGCACTGGAGCTCTGGAATGAGTGCTTGGACTGGCAGTGCTGCGAGAAGCCCATGTCTCATGTTGGACTGCGTGATGATAATCTTCTCGTATGAGAACACACTTTTTCCATGAAAAATAATAATTATGATCCTCCACTTTACAAAATTTGGGTTCTCAATCTTGTTCTCCAGCTCCAGCAAACACTGATTCCTCTTCTTTCTTCTTCCTCGTCTTCCTTTCTTCTTCTTTGTCGTCCTTCCGGATTCACGCTGCCACTTGTAAAAACGTGAAACGTGGAAGGCGCCCTCTAGAGGTTTGTCCGTTCTGGGCTCCTGTAGCGGCGCAACATGGCGGCTTTAATTTGTTAAATTGTTGTGTGATCTGGCTTTGAGTAAAATACAGTCAATTCTGACAAAAATTGAGCTGCATTTACACATAATTCTGTTAGAAGTGGAGTTTGATTGAAGAACATATGGAAGAATTTTGAAATTATGCTTGCTAAAAGTATTTCTGTGAAAGAAATGAAAAGCTTGAAAGAGTGTGCAAAAGGTTTTGGCGTGGAGTGGCCTTGGTCCTAAAAAATACTTGATTGTGATTACAAAAAAGTAACATTTTATTATTAATAAAAATGACTAGCTGTGGATTTTACATAGTCAAGATCCAAAACCAGTAACGTCATGCTAAATATGATAAATAACAAATATTAATCGCATCCAGGGAAAAAGCAGGTTTATCAGTGATCGTATAAGTAATGAAAAAGTTGTCTTTTTTCCTATTGAATGCAGGGTCACTGTGGAGTTTTCCATGTTAAAGGTGTAGCCTATCACCTGGACCCTGTAGAACCTGAATGAAACAGAAGACCGTCTGGAAATACACCGACTGTCAAAAAGATATCTGTGTCTTGTTAAACTTGACCGACTAGGTGCAGTATTACCAAATAACTTCAAGGCATTAGCAATAAACCCACCAAAAACACAAAAATCATTGTACAAAATATATAACAAGACCAGCACCAGCGTAGGACAAGCGAGCACAAAACAAACCAATTTGCACAGTTTTTACAGTCACATGACCATTTAGTGCTATTTATTACAAAAGTAATACAAAAAAAAAAAAAACAGCCAATGGTCAAGATGGTCAGCCAAACAGGAACTTAAGTACCAAACAAACAAGATTAAGACTGAAGCAACACTGAATCAACAAGGCACAAAGAGAAGTGGAGCAGGATCAGGATTGGCCCAGAGACCCTGGAGTTGTAGGGCAACAACGATACACGCTGTACCACCATGCCGCCTGAAATCATAAGCAGATCATCTAAACTATAGCATAATAAAGATAGCAAAATCATTTTGGTAAATTGGTTTGTCGGTCCAATTACAATTGACTGCTTTTGTATCTGGCCATGACTGAATCAGCACCAGGGTGTACCCGACTCACACCCGGTATTCCCAGGGTAAGGGAATTCTGGTCCCACCGTGACCTTGATCAGAATAAAACACTTAACAGAAGATGAATGAATGAATTCCACGTTACCACCTTATACCAGTCGATTAGATCATTTTCGATTAAATGATTAAATGAATTGCTGCAGAAATATAATAACAGAGGATGTAATAAACAGGAAGTAGAAGCTCTGACTCTATCCCCATTTATCTACACATGCACTATTTACCTAAACATTCTATCGCTTAGGAATCAGTGTCCTCTCGTGACAGACCCAAACCAGTGTCATGGAATTAATGCTACCTAAAAGGAAATGGCCTCTTTCTCTGCCTTTTCCTTCCTAGCCTATAAATCTCTTTCATCCACAGTGCAATCCAGTCCAGCTTTACACATCTGTATCTCACTCCTGTCTTCCTCTGCGTCATGGCAAGCTCCGGTCACTCATCAGGGACGATGAATGTTTCGTCTGATCAGCCTTTGATCAATGAAAACAAAAGGTATCTGACACTTGACCCCTGCTGTGTAGCTACTATGCGCTCATAAACCACTGGGATAGAGTTTAGCTCGCAGCAAAATCATTGTAATATTAGCAAAAACAACTAAAGGCATTACAGAAAGAATCAAACATGAAGAATAAAACTTAGCTAGCTTTCTAATTGTGCCTGCTAATTTGCTGGCTAATTTTTAACAACTAAATTATTAATTGAGCTAACTAGCAAATATCTCAAGCTAATTCACAAAACGTGAGTAGCTTGCAAATTTAGCAGAATACAAACTTACAAACTGAACTAGCTAGTGAATTTAACAGGCTAATTTACAAATTGAACTAGTTAGCAAATTTCACAAGTTAATTCACAAAGCTGCAGAGAGTAGGGCTAGGCCTTCAACTGTTCTGCAACATGACTGTATTTGATATTCAAATGTATAAAATTTCAGTAGACTAGATTACATCAGAGGCCTGGCAAAGAACAATTAATTTCTCTGTTTTTATTTCCTTCTAAAGTTTCCCTTGTAAGGCGAACATCATAAAATGATTCTCTGTTTGACTCAACTAATCTCATTTGAATGGGATGTGAAAACTACAAGACCACAGAATACTAAAAATAAAAAGAGTCCAGCAATGATCATGCCAAGACCAAAATTTATAGTATGTTAGTATTTATTTAGTAAAAAAACATTTTTATCAGCATTCATATGAATCGATACATAATCTCAGCTAAGTTTACAAACCTGTCACACCATTTCCATTCAGGTTTCTTATTCACAGCTGGATGGAAATCATAACAATGCTGTTGATTTAGTGCAGTTATGCAATAACAAATGTCATATGAGGATGTCAGGACAGCCTCATGCTGTTATGTAGAACGCGGTGAGTTGAAAAGCCACAAAGCTAGTGGAATTTCTAAACAACTTGTCTGGACACTAAAACAACACTAAATACATTTTTGCTCTTTACAGAGTACACTTGATTGCTATATCGTGGACTTTATCCAGGTCAGGGGTCACGGAGGATCAGGAGAACACAGAGCATGTGGCGGGAATACACCCTGGATCATGGGAGTTCATTATAGGACACCACACACACATGCACACATACACACACACACATTCCCTCACACCCAGGGGCAATGTAGGCTCGCCATTCTCACACACAGCACCCCAAGCTCACGACTGAACCATGGACTCTACTGAACATGATCTATCTATATATCTTTATTAACATTCGAAAATGTTTCACCAGCACAGGAATAACAGTGACTGTAAATTTGAAGCTTTGCTTTGTCACATTTCCATAATTATTAGCTTATTAGTTCTACACTACATTTAAACCTTAAGCCATCTCTCTTTTTTTTAAATCATATATTTTGTAAAAATGCGGTTTTGCTTGTGGAGAGCAGAGAAATGTCGTTCCAGTCTCAACACTGTCAGATAAAAGCATGCACACACACACACACACACACGCACACGCACACGCACACACACATATTAAAAATAATTTTAAATTGTTCTGCTAAAAAAAAAATCAAGGGCTCATCTTAGCATAGCAAGCAAAAAAGTTACTTTGACGTGTTGAATCCGATTGGTCAGAAAGTATTGATAATCAAATCACAGATTAAATATTAATGTGCTCATTATAACAGGTTATTGTTTCCATAGTAACAGCTCATTCATTGCATGCACCTTATTTAATCTAACTGTAATCGTAATTGCATTAACAACAGTGTTGTTGATGAGCTGAAATTTGGTGAAGGCGTTAATGGAAGGAGTCTCCAGTGCAAGCAGGTCTTCCAGACAGCAGATTCCTCTGGACAGAGGAGTTTCAGTTTATTCCGCATTATGTTTTATTCTTTAATTAATCGTATTAAGCAGCTGCAGAAACAATAATCCATGGCAAAACAAATACGTTTTATGAAATGTGAACAGCAGTGAACAAAACATGAAGGTTAAGGTTGAGTAAACAGGCCTTTGCGTCTTTCTCTGATGTTTCATTTCCTCAGGAAGGTTCAGGCAAACATTTGAGAGCAGCCTGGGCACTGACACAGGGTGAGGGAGGACACACATGGCAGAGATGAAGCTGTGTGCCAGGCATCCTGTGGGAAGACCAGTGGATAAATGCCCTAACAGCTTTCACCATTCCACTATTTATCCTCTGAGGGGGCGGAGTCTCTGTGCATGTTTGCATGCGAATATTTGTGCATGCTTTACATCTGCAAGTTCATGTGCATGTCCTTAAATAGGTCATGTTTCTCTTGATAACTAGCACCCATGTGTCTTAACCACATCCTCATCATGGAACACAAAGCAATCAGATTCCTAAACACGAAATAAAGAAATAATCACGAGATATCTGATGAGGTGAACAATAAACAAATTAGCACACAAGTTTCAGGGGGGGAAAACCTTCGAGAATGATTTGGATGAATTTACACGAAATAAAAAGGCAGGAATATGTAATGAGTGCCCGAAGAAAGACAGAGCCTGACTTTTGCAAAAGAAAAAAAAAACGTTTTTTCCTCCGCAGTTGACTAACCGGTTGACTTGTGTAATAAAGTGTTATGTTTCCAGTAAACTATGCCTTACTTGAAGTGAACCAGACAAGTAGAAAGAGAAAAAGTACAGTACATTAAAAAAAAAAAACAGTGGTGGAATTTGTACTGTAATAGAAGAAAAATCTAATAATTATTTGTCTTTTTTTAGACTAGTAACTCTCAAAGGTCTCTCTCAAGGAGGTCCATGATAAATGTATTCTTTAAAAATCACACCCCCACTATTACAAAGTGATTACATTTATTATTAGCTGTTATAGCTGTTAGCCTGATGAACTGCTCACTTGAACAGAAGCTCAATAATTAGTCCATAACGTGCCCTGTTGGTGGAAAGTTCAGGAATACAAAGCACTATGGCCCCAGTAAATATTATTATACACATTTAAACAATGAGTCTAATATTTACATAGCTAGATTATGTTTATAAAATCAATCCGTACTGCATTGTAAAAAAAAATGAAAGTACATGATTGTAAAAACATCTGTACTGGAATATAGTTACATGTAACTGCACTGTACATTTCCAGGAATATGCTGTAAATTCAATATAAATTATACTTCACTACATTTGGCTGATACGTTTATTTAAAGTGACTGACAATCGAGGCAGGACAGATCTGAGCAGGTGAAAGGTGTTGCTCAAGGACAAAACCAGCGCTTCAATTCAATAACCAGGGATCAGAAATGTTACAGGAAACAAGGATGAACAAGACTTTTTTTTTCTTCAACATAATTAAAGAACATAAACAAAATCATTGATTTGTTTAAGAGCAAAAACCATATTTTTAAAAAGTGCTTAGCCGGTTAATAGCATTGGGCCTCATTCACCAACTGTTCTTAAGAAGAAATTTCTTCTTAAAACCCACTTACGCAGTTTTCACGAAGATTCTGACATGTTTTCGTATCTGGCGTTTGATCTTAGGTAAGAACAGAATCTACTCACACTCCAGAGCACGCTTACACATACGCGAGTTTGTGCAAAAATAATTTTATTGTGTTTTGAAATTACAATAAGATTTTTATCATTTATAATTTTTTAATATAATTATTTTCTTTATTTTAAGAAGCATTTTTAAAACGAATAAACAATTCAATTGACGTCAACATGTGCGCCCTTGCACCTTTCACTGAACGAGTAACAGCATCCCATGCATCTTTTTTCCTATTATTTTTACGCACTGCTGATGTTAATTAATATCACCACGCATTTGCTGTTCACTTCCTGCAGCAGAACCTCCACTTCAGAACTACTGTGAAGTTTTTCTTACGTTTGGATTCCGGTGCTCCGTCGTCTTTAGCTTTTTAATTGCGCCATTCTTGACTTCACACTCAGCTTTTCTTTGGGATTTCTGTGTGCACACGCCCCTGCGTTCTCTTTATGGCGAGGTGTTTCCATGGGCTAATTAGGCATGCACTTTCTATTTACAAAGACAATAGAATTCATCAACATAAAAACACAGCTGCAAACAAATCTGCAGTTTAAGAACCTGTCTTGAATCCGACATAGAATTTTCTTAGGAACTATCTTAAGAACAAATTTAAGAAAAAACTTAGGAAGATATTGGTTGATATTTAGTTATACTCTAGGCTTCCTAGGAGTAGAGTTGGCAATCATACTGTATGTAAAGAACTTTATTAACTAACTAAAGCTTCTAACTAAAGAGTCAGTGTGGAACGAGTCGAGCAAAAATGTGAAAAATAACTTCAACCCCGTTTTCAAAAAAGTTGGGACGCTGTGTGAAATGTAAATAAACAGAGAATGTGATGATTTGCAAATGATGTAAATGCATATTTAATTGAAAATAGAACAAAGACAACATATCAAGTGTTGGCACTGAGAAATGTTATAGTTTTATGAAAAATTCTTTTTGAATTTGATGCCAGCAACACGTTTAAAAACAATTGACTGATAAAGTTGTGTAATGGTAAAAAAAAAAAAAAAAAAAACACCAGGTGGAACATCTCACAACTAATTAAAAACAAAAAAAAAACAAGAGCATCCCAGAGGGGCAGAGTCTCTTGGCAGTAAAGATGGCGAGGGGTTCACCACTGCATGGGCAAATAGTTCAACAATTGAAGAATTATTCCTCAACATGAAATTTTGCGGGCTTCATCTTCTACAGTACATAATATCGTTAAAATCTGGAGAAATCTCCATACACAATGGACAAGTCCACAAAACAATGCCATGGCCATGATCTTTGGCCTTGCAATAAAAACATTCTGTAGTGGAAATAACTGCATGGGATCAGGAACACTTCGCAAAACCATTGCTTGTGCATACAGTTCCACAAATGCAGGTTAAAACTCTACCATGCAAAGACGAAAACCATGTATAAACATGATCCAGAAATGCCACCACCTTCTCTGGGTCCGAGCTCATTTAAGATGAAAGTGGAAAGTGGAAAACTGTCCTGTGATCTGACGAACCAAAATTTGAAATTCTATTAGGAAATCATGAACACCTCGTCCTCTAGGCTAAAGACGAGATGGACCATCTGGATTGTTATCAGCACACAGTGCAAAAGCCAGTATCTGTGATGATATGGGGGCCATTAGTGCACCTGGCATAGGTAGCTTGCACATCTGGGAAGCCACCATTAATGCTGAACGATATATACAGGTTTTGGAGCAACATATGCCACCATCCAGACAACGACTTTTTCAGAGAAGGTCTTGCTTATTTCAATAACACAATGCCAAACCCCATCCTGTATGTATTACAGCAGCACGGCTCCATAGCAGAGGAGTCCAGGTGTTAACTGTCCTTCCTGCGATCCAGACCCTTCCCCTAAAGAAGAGGTGATCTAACATAGTTATAAACATTCCCCGCTCACAACTTTTTTTGAAACGTGTTGCTGGCATCAAATTAAAAATGAGCATATATTTCTCAGTGTCACCATTTAATATGGCATCTTTGTACTATTTTCAAATAAATATGGGTTTACATATTGATTTGCAAATCATCACATTCTGTTCTTATTTATTCTTGCAGAGCCCAAACTTTTCTGGAAACAGGGTTGTAGTTATAGTGTGATTCCTACTGATAATCATCTGATCTGTAGCTGTAAAGCCTAATCCACTGAGCCACCACTTCCCACTTCCAGCTCGCACTAATTTGACTATTTTCCTTCAGAATTAGCTCTTACTAAAAGAAATGAATTTCCATTCATTGATTTACTAAACTGAGATGTTTACTAGCGTAAACAGGGTTTGTGTTTGCCAAGAATCCTAAAATAGTCAGTAAAATGAATAAAGGGCACAAAAACAATCCACTAATTTTCAGATGTTGATACAAAGAGAAGGTTTAACGTTCTCATTCCTGGCCTGAAACAATAAATATCCCAATATGTGTTGTGTTTTCTGGTATTTCACGCTGAACCAATGCTCTAGCTGCCAAATTGTCTATAGAGTACTGTATGATAAACTAGTAAAATAATAAAACCTTTACATTTAAAGTATTGCCTGGCTGTAAAAAAATATATATATATATTGAGAACCCCTTATATAGATAATGTACATGAGATTAATCCCTTCCTTTGTTTTAGCTAGAAAGAAAAGTAGTATCACTCTTCATAAACACAGTTATCTGGAGCGTTAGAGGAAATGCAGCTTCTGGTTGGCTGGTTGGGGTGTGAGGTCACCAGCTGCTATAAGGCTCTCACTGTGTGTCAGAGGCACATTCAGTCATCGAGAACTCATGCTCAAATGCCGAGAGTGCTCAGAGAGAGAGAGAGCGAGAGAGAGAGAGGGGCGGAAGGAAGACAGAAAAGGAAAGTAGAAAGAGGAAGGACAGACGACCCATTAAACACCCAGCTTGTCTTAAGAACAACACAAACAAGTAAGACATATCAGGACTTATCAAACGGACTATTTTATGGGTTTGAGAATTAACAGGAGTTTGACTGGATGACTACAGAGACCGCTGTAGGTGAGTACAGACTTACAGGTTCTTATCCTTATCCCTCATGAATATGCACAAATAGTTTCTTACAATTTTGTGCTCAAAAGTGGCAGTGAACTTTTGCAAGCTTTGCCTCCCATATACATTGCTCTCTCAATAAATAAATTTGAAAATTGTTTATTTTCATTTGGTTATATTTACGATTGTGTTTGGAAAAATGAGCGTATGACCACGATTATCAGAAATATTGATTATCAAACATACCTTGAATGTACTCTTATGAAAGCAGGGAAACTTTATCTGTTGTGAAAATTAATGACATTGCACGTTCAATCAGGATGCACTGATGCATGAGATAACTGCCCTTATTTCGTGCAAAGCCGCAGGAGATATCTGATATGTGGAGATTTTTCAAATGCAGACTTTTCTGTCCTCCTTTGCTTTTTAAAATGGCCAAGCAATTACAAGGTGTTTAGCACTTTTGCACTCAGCTTCCATTTCTTTTTCATTCATTCATTATCATTTTAAAAAAATGTACACTATTTTCGTAATGCACTTTTAATTGCCTTTGAAAATAAACCTGCCTTGCTTTGCTTTGCCTTAATTGACAGTGACTCTCTTTGTATGTTTCATATTGTAGATCATGGAGGCACTAAATATAAGTGATTGCAAATATTCCATGAAAGATGTAAAGAGCGAAGCGGAGATGGTAATCCAGGGCATCATGATAGGACTTTTGATCCTGATTATCGTCTTCGGAAACATGCTGGTTATTATCGCAATCGCACGCTTCCAGCGTCTACAGACTGTCACTAATTGCTTCATCAGCTCCCTAGCTTGTGCCGACCTGATCATGGGGCTTCTTGTTGTGCCCTTTGGTGCTTGCGATATACTCCTTGACAAGTGGTACTTTGGGAACTTCTTCTGCGAATTCTGGTTGTCGACAGACGTGCTGTGCGTAACAGCGAGCATCGAGACTCTATGCGTCATAGCCCTGGACCGCTACCTGGCGATCATGTGGCCACTGCGCTACCAATCCCTGCTGACCAAGCGGCGGGCCTGGTGGATGGTCCTGGCCGTGTGGGTGGTGGCCGCCCTCATATCCTTTCTGCCCATGCACATGAAATGGTGGGTGTCCCAAGATCTGGAGGCAAAGTGCTGCCTGGAAGAGCCCACCTGCTGTGAATTCAACATCAACAAAATGTATGCATGGACCTCATCCATCATCTCCTTCTACATCCCGCTCTTGATCATGATCTTCGTCTACAGCCGAGTCTACCTGGAAGCTCGGCGGCAGCTTCGAAACATCTATCGCACGGAAGGTCACATCCGGACGCAAAACCCGTGCAGCCAGGACGGGAACGAGGCACGGAACCGCAGGACCAGGTTCGGCCTCAAAGACCACAAAGCCTTGAAGACGCTGGGGATCATCATGGGCATCTTCACGCTCTGCTGGCTGCCGTTCTTCATCCTCAATGTGGTCATGGTGGAGTACAAAAACGAAGCCATGGAGTTGCCTTATAAAATCTTGAACTGGATAGGTTACGCTAACTCGGCCTTCAACCCACTGATCTACTGCAGGAGACCTGAGTTCAGATGTGCCTTCAAAGAAATCTTGCACATAAGAAGACCTCAGTTTCCGTCTTCAAAAACCAATAAAGGATATATACACAGTAGCCACACGAAAAAGCAGAAGTCTTATTCAGACTGCGGAACAGTAGAGCTGGGTACTTGTTCTTTGGCTGCCAGTTCCTCCAACACGAATGGGAATGTGATAGAACACTGACATCCATGATTTAGCTATTTATTGCATATAGAAATACTATTTCTTACTGTTATTTGCTTCAATGAACAAATGGAATATGATGCATACAGCACGAATAAATCTTTGCTCCAAATGTGCTGTTCTGGTCATACCAGAACCGAAGCCATCTCCGTGAACTTAAGTATTTAGGTACAAAAGTTGAAAGAATGAATGTGGTTATATTCTACCCCTGTACATAAGCTACCTCATGACACTCTGGCACATGTTTTCACCATAACCACTTCCTAAAAAAAAGGAGATCTGGAATTAGATTAACGTGTATTGTCTTCTTCAGTAAGAAGTCTGGTTTTGGTTCTAGATCCTAACGGACACTACATCGTTAAATGATAAACGTAGCCGATCTAAGACCAGCACCATTATTGTTTATTATTGTTGTTGTTTTTTGAAAGATAGACTTGTTACATTCCATTCAAAAGCTACGTGCATGTTTTAAAACCAGGGACTTCTTTTTTTTTTTATCTCAGCAATCCCTTGTCCGAAGGCGGAGGAAATCTGAGCTGCTGACGAGGAGCAACAGGTGGAGGTTGCTGGCTTCGTGTGCTATAACCAGCTGCACTTATGAAAAGGAAAAAAAAGAAAAAAAGAAAAGTAAAAGTGCCCAGTCCGTGTACTTCAACCTTCCCCTATTAACATTTGATCCCATCCAGCAATAAACAACAACCTAATATATGAAATATATATAACCTATCACATTTGTTTTGATGGACATGGACAAGGACAGAGACCGCGATGTCAATGTCGGTGACACGATTCAGCGAAGCAATTACTTTCCATAATAATTAACCAGATCATTTGTGTTTGAATGCTTGAATGCCCTTCACGTAAGAAAGCTCAGTACAAGGCTCTTGAATTGCATTAATGCTTTCAGAACATGCACAACAAAGCTTACCATTTCTGTTAATGTCCACGTTCGTGAGTGTCAGTGTGCAATGTTTACAGACAGAGCAAACTGTCAAAAAGGACAGCCAGAAAGGAAAAAAAAATCTCCTGATATGGTTCCAACTGTCACTTTGGTTTATAAAACTTTGGTCTTTGTGTTTACAGCATTAGGAATTTAGCGTAACTGAGTAGAATTTTTGGTTCTTGTACAGGAACACGCACTGGTCCTTCTGTCAAACATATTGTTATACTATGATTATCCAAGACCTGCAGAGTTGCTTTTTGACTTTACCAGAGCTTCCTTCCTGTTCGTATGTGTGCCTGCGAGTGCATGCGTGTGTGTGTGTGTGTGTGTATGTGTGTGTGTGTGTGTGTGTGTGTGTGGGGTGGGGGGGAGCTCACTGCCACAGGTTGTCTTATCGAATGTACAAGAATTTATGAGTCATGTTGTTGAGTTGGTTGAATGCGAGGTTTTTGGCTTGATGAGGTTATATGGCATAAAGCACAATAAGGTACTGTATTTATGAGACTCTTGTGTAAATGAAGCATTTCAAGCATTAAGATGGATAACACACTGTATATAGAGTACATAAGAGATGTATATAGTTGTCCCATCAACAGGCATAATGTATGGACATGTATGTGGAGTTGTGCTATGGACATTACCTTACATTACATATCAGAGAACCCTGTTTGTGTCATTCCACTTAAGGAAAAAAATGCTCTTAATTCACAAAACCATACTTATTTCCACTGCACTGCAAAACGCTACCTGTCTGTGTGTTCTGTTTTGTGTTGTTGGTGTTCTATTTTGTACGTTGAGCCACTTGTCAAATGTAAAATGTGAAGAATTAAACATGAGTGTTTGTAAAACATTGGCTGTGATGTAGCCGTTATGGATGGAGTACTCTTTCCCCCATCTAGTGGTCACTTACTCGCAGTAGGTGTTAGTGTTCATCCATTGTATTCAGCTCTGATGGTGGATTTATTTATTTGTCTAATTGTTTACAGGTTTCACAGCATTCAAACTTATGATTCACAATAATAGCATGGAGCCATATAATGTAAAAGAGACTAGAAAAGAAAAAGTGGCTAGAAGATACAACATCAACTAAGAAAATCAACAAATATCATTTGAATAGTATATGGACATTTAAATGTTAAAAAGTATAATTTCATAGGCACATGAGCATAAAAATAAAACATTTTCTATAATAAAGACCATCAGAATTAATATAAGTACTATGATCAGAATTATCTTCCAGTTGGCTATTAAAGGTCCACTATGTAGGATTATGAGGGTATCTATTAGCAGAAGCGGGATATATATTCCATAATGTACTTCATATTCATAAGTAAGTCCTCATTAGTGTATAATTATCTGTAGCTACACATCGCTGTGTTTGCATAAGTTTAGAACGACCCCTTTATACCTACACAGGGAGCGGGTCCACCTCTACGGAGCCGCCATGTTGCGCCGCTACAGGAGCCCAGAACAGACAAACCTCTAGAGAGCGCCTTCCACGTTCCACGTTTTTACAAGCGGCAGCGTGAATCCGGAAGGAAGCACCGGAAGGACGACAAAGAAGAAGAAAAGAAGATGAGAAAGAAATAAGAAGAGGAATCAGTGTTTGCTGGAGCTGGAGAACACATTTGAGAACCAAATTTTGTAAAGTGGAGGATCGTACTTATTATTTAGCACAGAAAAAGCAAGAGAGTGTGAATGTAAGTACTTGGAGGTACGCTACGGGCTCCTGATGGCCACTAATACATGCTGGGAGAGGGAGGGGTAAGAGAGTGGGGGTCAGGGGGAACTTCATGTAAATGGAGATAAGGGCAAAATTCAAGTTGCACCATTTTTTTTTTAAATCTTTATGCACAAAAAAACTTTTATTGTAATACATTTGCAAAAAGAAAGAAAAAAAATGAGCTCAAATAAGTGACCGAAGTTTCATACACTAATAGGATCTGTTTGGATATAATCTATGGACTTTATGGCGGATTTTGAAGTAATGCAGGCTGAACATCAACAAGTCTTAAGGTTAAACCTTTCCATTAATACTATTGTTTACTATATTTCTTAAAGTCATGCCTGATACAGAGCAGAGGTTCTGTCAGGTTCTCAAATCAGATATGATCTATAGAACTTCTTTTGCTCTCCTGAATATACTTTTTCCCCAGACGTTTCAGGCAAATGATGCCAAAAGGACATGATTGATTTTTTTGCGACCCTGAGCTGTGACCACGATAATAATAGTCCTATATTATAAATCTGGACTTATTCCAGATTTATAATATAGGACTTCCGTCTATATAAATGGCCAGACGTACAGTTTGTGGACACCTGATCGTCACACTCCATGTTCTTGATGAACTGTTATAACTGTTATAATAAGCTCCGCTCTTCTGGGAAGGTTTTCCATTAGACTTTGGAGTGAAGCTGTGGGGATTCGACACTTGAGTTTTTCCACTCCAACCTTAACACACCATGTCCTGAAGTCTGGATCTAGCGCAGGTTGATGGACAGAAGAATGTGTCCATTTTTATTGCTGAGCAGCACATCAGGAGCTCAGAAAAAGACCAAAACTGCACTTCATTTATTCATCTGAATGTGCAGGCAACTATTTCCTAATGCTTGCACATGGAATCCATTTGGTTCAAACAACATATATTTGTAATATTAATCTGAAAAATAAATGAATAAAAACAAAAAAGCATATTGTGAGTTTCGTAAAGTTGACTGACCCATACATGGGGTTGTGACCGTTAGTTTGAGAACCCCAGCTGCAAGGTTGTGTGATATCTATACACGGTCAGTCCCCTCTCTGAAAGATTTACGTACCAATTACTTTGACTAAATAGAGAGTAAATAAAAATAAATTCATTCATTCATCTTTAGTAAACACTTTATACTGGTCAGGGTCACTGCGGAGCCCAATCCCAGGAACACTCAAGATGAGAACAGTGGGAATTTACCCCAGACAGGGCACCATGCGCACACACACACACACACACACACACACACACACACACACACACACACACACACACACATCCAGGGTCAAATTATTGTCCTCAGTTTATTTTGGAGAGAGGAAGAAGAAAAATCATGCAAAACATATTGCTGTGCATCTTGATATAGGTCCACCACAAAAACATGTTTTGCATAACTTCTTTAGACGTCCTGTACAGGTAAGGTTCGAGTAGCAGAACTCTGTGTTCTTTTCCCTGTACAGTGAAATGTCACACGTACACCATGCACAGGTTCCAAAAGCAAGAAACAAGAAACTGTTCCTAACAGTCTTGCTTTACTGCCGTATTCTCACATGTTCGTAGCATGCACCAAACGCGGCTCGTGAGTTTATTTACATTTCTAACATTCAAATGACTGTGTAACGAAATTAGGTATTTTTATACATGTGCTGCATTTGTTTAGAGCGCTTGTGTTCACTGTCAAGCTCTGTTTAGTTAATATATGTGCGGCTTTGAATTACGTTATTTAGCATGCTAACAACTAAAAGCTGACTTCAAAAAGAATGAAATTAAATCTTTTTCCTTTTTTATTTATTTATTTTATATTTATACTTTTTGCTTTGTTAACTACCATACAGAAATTTTTCCAATACGAATTAGATTTTGGGAATGCAATTTTTGCAAATCTAAAATGCTTTTTTACTGACACAATAATGCAGAATTCATCAAATAAATATCTTTATCCAAAAAAGTAGAAAGCGTATAGCAGGCCTAAGGTTTTTACACAGTACTGTAGTTTTCCATTTAATTTACATAATAAATAAACATTAATAAACATTCAAATCCTGAAATCTTCTCATTTTGTATTCTACTTTCAAATAAAAAAATCTAAAACAAAGGCATACAAACAGGGAGGATTCAAACATACAGGGGAAACAGCTAAAAGACGTGAAAGATGGCGTCATGAACAACAACGTGCTTGGAACAGCTGAGCCAATATTGCTGTTTTACCTCGTTTATCAAGCTGGACTCTTTCTAGGAAGTTGTCCTCCACTTGGCCTTTTTATCAGGTCAAAATATGCAAAAGATTGCCAGTAAAATTTGAAAAAAATTCACCAAAAATAGCCAAAGCAAAAGCCAAGCCAATGGTAATTTCACAAAACGAAGTGTTTTTTTAAATAGCTAACAAAATGAATGTTCTCACTTTCTCGGCATGACAACGCATCCAGGTGGAATCAGACCCTGCAGGGTTTCTGCTCCGTACGTAATCAGCGTTTCTTTGGGAAGTTTGTGTACTACGCAGGAATGCTGGATATGTTTTCCTTGTATTAGTCTGGCCCAAGTACAGAGCACTTGAATGAAAACGTAAGCGTTCTGCTCCGTCCTCCTGAGTGCTGCGTCACGCTTCTTTAAACAAACTCCTGCGTGTGTCTCAATGATGTCTGGGACGCAAAGAACCGAAGTCTAACGTTACGGCCTGGAGTGAACACAAACGTCCGCTCTACTCCTCACTGCAGTGTGAGTAATGATTCAAACAAAATGGAGGATGATTTTATACACTCATAAATTAAAGACGGTCTGATATCTTATCAGGGTGGAAGCAGAAAAGTTGAACGTGTATCTGGGTCTAAAACTAAGTTTCCAGGCAGAAATGAATCTGTATAAACCAAATTTTACAGAAAATAATAAAAGATGTGTTGGGTTTACAGTATGCTAACAATCTGGTATGCACTCCCTAACCTTACGGCTGACAAATTGTGTGTGTGTGTGTGTGTGTGTGTGTGTGTGTGTGTGTGCACCACTTGCAGAGTTACTTGTCTAAAGTGAACAAGAACCAGGTACCTACTGTCTGCTCTGTTATTCATTTCTGTTATGTTGGTTGCTGTTAAATGTGAGCCAAACTATTATTCAAATATTCGCTCGTGCTTGACCTCTCAACCTTTTGCTTTAAGGCGTAACTCCTCCCTCATGGCGCTCACGGTAAGGGCCTGCGTTTCTCCGACTTGTCACTCTGCACTTTTTCCGTAAGTCCGTCTGTTCTTTTTAAATCAGGAAGAAAGAATGGGATTCGGCTCGGAGTCGCTGTCGACGTCGAAAATTCTTAAATGCCGAATTCCATCAACGTTTCTATAAACGGATAAAAGCATCCTGATTTATCCATGTCGGCTCAACACATTTATTCATTTCAAACATTCTCAAACGTTGCATGATATGAACCAGAAGCCATCTTGAATTGTTTTTATACTACCAAACATTTGCACTTAAATGATTTTAGGTTCATGTTCATGCTCTCATTCGAATATATTATTGTTTCTATAGTAACGAGGAAATTGTACTGCGCAGACTGTTTACAGCTGCTATAACGTAAGCAGTAACTTGGATTAACTTGTCTCGTGAACGGTTCATGAACTGTTAAAAAAAATGTAAAAATTGCAATTGTTGTTTTTGCACTGAACATGATGTGTATGAATTCCTTGCATGATAAATATGATGATGACTTCTGAAACACTCGAGGATACGATTAAACCGCATCAGCGTTCTTTCTTCGTTGTGTCGTGGTTGGATTAAACGCTTTTAGTGCCGAACTTTGGGAACCCGTATGAAATCTTTTCAGGCAAAATCGACTGTGCTCACTTTGCATGTCTGCTTTTTCCTGAGCTCCGTAAATCTTTCTCTAACACTGATTAATGCTCCATACACTCAGCTCTGCCTTATCAGACACACTCGCAACTTCACACTCATCACATCACCCAAAACTCAACACTTCTTACATTCCCATGAGTCAAAGCATGCATTCGTCACTCTCAGAACATCCAGGTTTACCTGTTATTCAATAATTACTCAATAATTCATAGTCATTAGTGATTCATGTGCTTTAAGGCGAATAGCTGAATAATAAACGTACAGTTTGAGGGGCTAAAAGACTCTCTCAGGGTTCGAAAGACTCATCGGAGAATTTAATTGAGATTTATACCTTCTTTAGATGTTTTAATGACTTAAAATTTCAAGTTGTGGGATTATTTTTATGATTAATATGACTTAGATATTAAAACATAAAAATAAAAAAAACCTCATAAATAGGTTCAATTAGCTAAATAGTTGACTTTCAACTTGACTTTTAACAAGTTTTCTTTTACAGACTTTATCTGTTAAATTATAATTTTTTTTATAATTTAATTTAATTTAATATAATAGAATAGAATAGAATAGAATAGAATAGGTTTCAGTAAACTGAAAAAAAGGATTAAACATTATACCTGCAATGCAAAATTACAAAACTTGTAAACATTCATATAATAACAATATACATTTTGTGTTGAACATTGAAGACCAAAATTGTTGAAACTATCACTGTTGAACAAAATATTCTTGACAATTTACACAGTTTAGGATTCTGTTCCATTTTGGGGATAAAAATAACAACAATAAATAACTATTTATTAACAATAACTCGCTACGCTCATTGCACTCTAATACCTTTTTCTACTTAATTTTGTGCAAAAAGCAGTGATGGCGACAATAGGAGAAGCACAACTTTATTACATACACACACACACACACACACAGATAATTCTAATCTAAAACTAACAATAAGCACAGACAATGTACTAAGTACAGCTAAAGAAAACTTTTTTCTCAGTGACTTTTGAATTCAATTCTTGGCTGTTATTCTGCTCTCTTGGTTAATTTTCCTCTCCTGATAAGTTCGACCATCAAAAGTCTTTTTCTAAAGTCAGATCAACATTAGCATGGTCTGCCATTTCCTGCCAAAAAGAAGCTAAGCTGCTAGCTGAAAGAAGGAAGTGTTAGCTAATTAGACTTATAAACAACAAATTTCAGAAATGAATGCCAATAATCAAGCAGAACTTTATACTTACAATTTATATGCAATATTTACTAATCATACCAATATGTTTAAGTTTGAGATTGAGTCAGCCATGTTCATTCCAGATTGCCAATTGGTTACAAGGCTCCGCCCCTTTGACAGAGCTACTAATCATCAGAAGGAGAAGCCGAGTGTCCAGGTGGAACAAATGAAAACGCATTGTCCAATAAACGCCCAGATGTTTTCTTTCCTGTGCATGGCACACCTGCCCACACTCTATTCACGCCCGGTGAAATGACACGTTACAAGCCAACAAGCATTCGTCTTTCTTCCCATTAAAACATCGAGCACACAAACACCTAATAGACACTAACAGACGCACACACTTCAATGCTTGATTATTTGATTTGCTAAAATATTACATTAAAATCACATAATGACTGATGAATAATATAGACACTCTGGTAAACATTTCAGTGCTGAATTTTAATGAAATGTTAGAGGAAGCTGGGATTCCCGTGTAGTCTTAAAGCAATCTTCGCTGATGTAAAGATGTACTGTATTGAACTAATCAGGAGGTTTACAGAAATGGTGCCAGATTTTTTGTAGGTGATTCTATTTTCTGTAAAATGGACTATTTGTAAGTGCGCACCAAAGGCTTCAGTTTCAGGATTCTAATAACAGATAACTTTTTTAGAAATAAAACAATGGCATTATTGGTTATATTATTTTTGCTGTGTTCACACGCTCTGTGTTTGCGAGATGCTTTGTTGTTGTAATATCTAGTAGTGATTATGATTAAATGAAAATTATTCCTTTTGTTTGGACAGACGTTTCAGAAGGTCAGGTCGTAGTCGGAGTTGTCATCTTCAAAAGAAGCAAACAGTTAAAGAAAACGAAGTGGTGAAACATGAAACCATTTATTCTGATTACTGTACAGCTGCCAGTGTTCATGTTCCTCATCAGGGAAACTAACCACTGAGTCTGTAATCTAACTAGATGTAGGAGAGAGAGCTCCCAGATCACTCGGACGTCTGAGATTAGGATGACGTTTGTCTTCAATTTGATTAGTTAAATAAAGTAAGAATAGAGACAGAGGCAGAGACGGAGTCCTGCAGGCGATGTACAGACGCCGTGCAGCCGGGAATTCATCAACTCCATTACACTCAGCTCACCGAACGCTGGCTTTGGATGTGTGAAGTATGTTCTTTAATTCCTCTTTCTAATTCTGTTCAAGGCTTTCTTATTTTCTTGGCATAAACATGTCCTCCACCTTCCAAGTTTTAACACATGCACAGCCCCTTCAGTGCAAATCTTTAAGTTTCAGAGAATTACAGGAAATAAGAAACCCATGCATCAATGTACTAGCCTAGTTTCTTTATGAATCATAATAAATCTTTATTTTGTCACTTCCCCTAAAAACATCGCATATTTCTTGTGATTATGATATAAAAAGATATAAAAAGAATTATAATTATTATAATTATTATTATTATATATTATATAATATATAATATATTCATTATAATTATATTATTATAGCATTAAAACATGTTATGAAAATAAACAAATTGGCAGGAAAAAAATCACCTGAATGTAAATAACTTTAAATGTAAATTTGTTTTTAAATCACATGAGAATGAGTCACGAAAAAAATCACATGTGAGAATGAAGTAAAGTAAATCATGTAAATTTTAAATGTGAAAAATTAAAAATCGTGTGTGAATCATGTGAAAATAAACTAATCTAATAAATAAGTCACATGTGAAAATAAATCTTGTTTAAAAATCAGATTTTGTAGTATTGAGGTGGAGAGAAAAATCAATATTGCTTGCAAAAAAGTCAAACTTATTATTTTAAACTATTTATACTGTGACTGTAAATACCCTACATTAGCTCTAATGCATCTGAGATGTGGAAGGAGCTGGACAGGTCCAAAGTTGTTGGGAGAATATGTTCACAGGACAACCATAGACAGGACACGCCACACTCCATCTGGAGAGAAGTAAAATAAAATTCCACGTCCACATCTCAGAAATGGTGTAGAATAAGGTTCTCTGGTCTGATGAGACAAAAATTAACTTGCCATGAAGCGCTACATTTGGCGGAATCCCAATATGCTGAGAAAACCATCTTCACTGTGAAGCACGGTGGTGGCAACATCGCGTCTCGGCAAGGCTTTTCATCAGGTTTGGTTTGATGGATGGAGACGAATGCAGGGCGAGTCTGCAGGAGACTTGACAGTGGGGTGGAGATTCACTGTGCCAAATGACAGTGATCATATGCTGCACTGACTCAGCTCAGTCTGTACCGAGATCTCGATCCGATCAATCGTCTGGAGAATTGCTGTTGATTAATGAGCTCCATCCAGAGCTTGAGTAATTTTGCCAAGAAGAATGAGCAAAAATATCAGGATCCAGATGTGCAAAGTGGACAGAGTCATATTCCTTAGTGTCATAGTAAAGATAAGTGTTTTACACCTTAAGATTGAATCGATAAAATTTTAAAATTTTTACGGCAGCGTATTAGAACCAAAGTAGGTTTTAAAAAAATCTGAGAATTAAGTTGTAAATTTAAGGAAAACAGTTTGGATATTCTCAAAGATTGTAATGCCACAAATTTGTTTTTGGGGTTTTTTTTTGGTCTAGGAACCACATCGACTACAAAGATCACATTTCCAACACAACTCCTGTGGTTCCTTGACAACAATAAAAAAATTAAAAAAAAATTTCTCATAAATTTGTACAATTTTTCTCATAAATTTGTGACTTTTTTCTCAAACGTTTGTGATATTTTCATGCAAATTCATGCCTTTACACTCTCAGACAACATTCTAGAATTTTCTCATAAATTTTACAACTTTAATCTCATAAATTCTGGGGTTTTTTCTCTGAATATCACCACTCCCCACCAGCTCTGAAATCTTACAGTTTTTTTTTGTTTGTTTTTTTTTACCTAAAGTGTCCCTAATACACATTTGTACATTTCAATTTCTATAAAGCTGGAAAGGCTTTATAGCTTTTTCACCCAGGGGGGTGAATACTTATGCATAAGTAGTAGGAAAATCCAAGGTTCCAAAATTTTTACCAAGCTGCTGTTCTTCTGAATCTGCAGAGCTTCCTGTGTCTTTTATTCCGGCATAAATCATGGAAATGCATCTGAAAGGTTTGCAACGAACTGTGAAGAAGATGATGGACACCTTAAATGATACAGCAGACGTCTCAGACGCTTCGGCACCTGTCCTCGTGCACCTCCAGTCTGCTTGGAACACTTATAGAAAATGACAGCACTCTTCATTCAATAGCCTGTTCTTCAAATTGTGGCTGTTAAGACTGAAATGGGTTATTAAAAAAAATAAAACAGATAACGGCGGGTTATCGGTGAGGTGTGTGTCTATTGAACGAACCCCAGCTGATGTGCCAAGATCTTTAAATGGACAGGTAATCCAAATGTTGGGCTACAATGCATTTCTTCAATAGGTATCCATTCATTCATTCTGCATTCATTCATTCATCCCTTTTCTTCTTCTTTCCTTTATCATCAGATGTGAGATGTGATTACTGGCAAATCGCTCGGAGGTGTTTATTTTATTTATTTATTTATTTATTTTAATAAAACACTGCCTGTGGTGTTACAGCGATGTGTAATCCATATTCTGAATGATGACTGGCTTGAGGAATGAATCTAAAAAATATACCCATGGTAAATGATTTCTTGGCCAGCTTGCAAGATGACCAAAACATACCGAAAATATAGAAATGTGACTAGATTAGACACAGTCACATCATCGTGTCCACACCTGGCCAAAAACATGTTCATGCAAGTATAATATGTACTTATGAGCATAAGATTTGTCATATATTCCACCCATACCTCCTTAAAAATTGCTCAAACAAGCAATGAAAAGAAATCAAGTCATCCCTGACTTAAAGCAAGTGCTGGTTTGTTTCATAACTGAAAAACATACATATGAAACGATTAGCTTAAATCTTTAACTATTAAAGCTAATAAATACCACTGTCCTCTATGTTGTTGCTGTTGGGCTTTTTCCCTCTCTCTCTCTCTCTCTCTCTCTC
>JAQQZX010000011.1:851131-862964 GCA_030068355.1 Notoglanidium maculatum | reverse complement strand
TGTGATCAGCACCCAAAAATCTATAAGAAACACCCAACAGTGTTCAAGAAGCAAAAACTTTGTTGTGCAGTGTTATGAGTCTGATCTTATGCTTGTGTCCCATTTTCATGAACTGAAAGTTACTCCTGTGATGATGACATCACTTCCTGAAACAATCAGACATGAGTATTTGGGCCAAGTGTGAAAATGTGCAGTATATTTCAGCATCATATTGCAGGCATGACTTGAGATGCTGACTGAACATTGGTCTTTATTTGGGTCAAGCAATGAAACCAGTTTAATTAAATAAAGCTATGGTGATGATTTCTTTTTCCTTCCTGGGTCCACAACCCTTCTGCCAGCACTGTGTGTTCATTTCTACATTTTAGATATCCTGTCTGGTCAAAATGTCAGGTACGATAAATGTTAGCAGATGTTAGTGTTAGCATGGCCAATAGCCTACAAACACTCAATGTTCGCTGAATCAATGCTGCAGTAAACAGTTTTTCTGTTTAAATTGCGTTTCAAATTAATGCTATCCTTTAAAAATTAGCTGCGTACCTGAGCTTAATTGCCTAATAATGATTTTAATTATGTAACACATGACAGGCAATGCAGTTATAGGAAAACTATCCATAATAATGAAGTGTCTTATTCACTGTATACCAGAGCAATTTGCCAACTTTTACTTTATCAATTAATGAACAACACATCATAAATTTTTAAGGAAGAGTTCAAGAAACAGGTTGTTGCATACGTTATAGCAGCTATAAACAGTCGTTCTCTCACCAGCCGCTCAAAAAACACCACAGCTTACTACTTGTTACAAAGCGCTGACACTGGAGACTCCTTCCGTAAATGTTACATAATCAACTCCAAACGGAAAACTTCACCGTATCAAAGATAAGTTTTTTCTTTGTTAAACAGCGTTTTTAAAAATACGTTTGTTTATGTTGAGCATCCGCCCAACATGTCCATGTTACTATGGAAAACCTATAATTTATCTTACATTTATGTTATTTATGTTAGCTACTGTTATTCAAAAATTCAACTGTGGTATCAGATTATTTCTAAAAAGACTTCCTGTAAGTTTTAACATTGTATAAATACACAACATTTATCAGCATACATTTTTTTCTCATCTGCCAGCAAAGTAAAGGCTTTATGTGTATTTACTATCTAACAAAAGGCATTAGAGAAGAAAGTATAGGCTAGACTAGTCAGCTTCAGTCTAAGCCCACAATTAGCTGCCCACTCGCCCCCTAAGCCTGTCTTAGCACTAATGTACAATCCACTGACAGGAAACTCACACGATAGTGCATCGCTTTGCATGCGGTTCTTAGTAGAGCACCAGATCTCTGAAATCCTCAACAGCTCCTTTCCTTTTCCACATGGTTCCTCAACGACCTGCATTTTTATCCAGGTTTAAGTACAATTCAGTGTTTCTGATCAGTTCTCTCTCTCTCTCTCTCTCTCTCTCTCTCGTTTTTGTCTTCTTCTTCTCTTTTTTATTTTTTCCCCATTTTCTCTCCAGTTTAGTCGATTCCAGCCCATCAGTGAGCTCTCCCCCTTCATATAACAGCTACAGACCGGTCTTGGTGAAGGCTAACGCAACGAGCTATCTACCTTCTTCCACATACATGAGCTCACATTGCCTAATGTCATTGCGATTGACAGGGGAAAGAGAGTATGCCCCTCCCACCCAGCTACAAGGGTTGGGAACTGAAACTTGGTTCCAAATCCAAAATCTCAAGTAACAGGTACTCGTGAAAAAAACAAAATTTCTGTCCTGCTTATCGGTTCTGTGATAACCCTTTATTTAAAAAATTATATTAAAAAAAAGCTGTTCATCTGCAAGCCATCCAACAGTATACAGCAAGAGAACATGAGAAGCTGTCATGGTAAACTGCTTTGCTCACCATGGCTAGCTCTCAGTGTCACAGCAAGGGGATTTCAAAATAAAAGTCCCTGTGGCTCACTAGCTGTACGTCCAAATGGGATTTCAAAATAAAAGTATTTTTTAAAGTTTTCTTTTAGATTAATTTTTTTTAAAAGTATATTTATACAAGTCAAACGTTTAGAAACCCCTACTCATTCATGTTTTTTTGTTTGTTTGTTTTTTTACTATTTTCTACATTGTAGAACAGTATAGAGGACATCAAAACTATGAAATAACACATATGGAATAATGTGGCAAACAGACAAGAAGTGTTAAAATATGTTTCATATTTTAGCTTCTTCAAAGTAGGCAGCATTTACCTTGATGAAGCTTTACACACTATCGGCATTATCTTACCCGGCTTCATGAGGTCGTCACCTGGAACGCTTTTCATTAACAGCTGAGCCTCGTCTAAAGGTCATTAGTGGAATTTCTCGCCTTCTTAATGTGTGTGAGATCATCAGTGGTGTTGTGTGGAGGTAGAGTTGGTGTACAGTAAATAGCTCTATTCCACGACTGGAGTAATCCATAGGACCGCTCAACTAAGTAAAGAGAAACGACAGAACATCATTACTTTAAGACATGATGTGACTTTTAAGTAATAAAAATAAAGAAAGACCATTTAATTAGAAGGAGTGTCCAAACTTTTGACTGGTTCTACATACATACAAATATTCATACTGTATATATAATGTATAAATTTTCCAATAGCTGTGTAAATATTCATTTAACATTTGACTTTTTTTTATTTACCATTTTGAAATCTAAACAGGGAATTGATAGGCAGAATCAGTCTCAATACAATTGAATCGATACATGACCCTAGTGGAATCATTGGGATTTAAACTCACTCAGTCTCTGCAATAACTACAATACCTTTCAGAATCCACATTTCTCCTTAATAATATTTCCAGTTCCACCACTGATCCAAGAGCCAACGCAAAGTGTTATTTTCCCCTTGTTTCCCTGGTTTCAACCTTTTTTGTTCTTTCGTGTTTTTGATTAGTTTTTTTCCGGTATTACCTGTTTTTGATCACGATTCTATCTCCATTTGTTTTTTAAATAAAGATTAAGTTTTCTGCTGATATCCAGGTGATAATATCTTCCATTGTGGTAAAAATCCTTTGGCTGTTATGTGCATGTTATTGGTTCCATGTTCTTGTTCAAAGTGTGGACAAGTGAGATTTCCAGAACAATGTTCTATTGTTTGGATCTTGGCAGGCGATGGTGTAGATATTTTGGATGCCACCCACTCTTGCTTGACCTTTACTCACTTTTGCTAGGTTGTGAGTGTGAACAGAGTACGGATGCTGCATTTACAGATTTCACTGCTAGTTAGAAGAGAACCAGGATCACATCAGGACATCCACTTAAAAAGTCATCTCGGAGCTGCTGAAAAGGCTCTGGCTGATGAAGTGGTCTGCAGTTCCACTTGAGCTTTCAAAAGACTCATTAGCTAGAACCGGCAATCTGCCTTTATCATTAACAGATTTTTTTCAGACGTTCTCAGCTCTCAGTCTTCATGGTGTTCTTCCTGGTGTGGATTCTACAAGGTGTTTGAAACATACCTTTGACATTGTGCCTTCGAGATCCATGTTGACGTGATAGCATCACATAATGGCTACACAAATCTCTTGGATCTTCTTGGAACCAGGATGGTAAATCATGGCCATAAAGGGATGCAAATAGTCAGCAACAATATTTTATGGAGTTCAAACAATGCACAATTGGTATATAAAGCCCCAATGTGTGGCAAGAAAACATTCCTCACACCATTGCTCCACCACCACAAGCCTGAACTGTTCACAGAAGGCAGGTTGGTTCTATGGACTCATGGTGACGATGCCAAATTCTTACCCTAAAGCAGAAAATGAGATTCATCAGACTAGGCGATGTATTTCCTGTCCAGTTTGGGTGCCCATGATAGCCTCAGATTCCTGTTCTTGGTCCACAGGAGTGGAATCTGGTGTGATCTTCTGCTGTTGTAGCCCATCCGCCTCAGGGTTTGACATATTGTGCATTCTGAGATGCTTTTTTGTTCACCACTATTGTAAAGAATGTTTATTTGAGTCACCCAAACCGGTCTGGCCATTCTCCTGCAGAACTTCCGCTCACTGGATGTTTTTTTTTTGTTTTCCATGCTATTCCGTGCCAAATCTACAGACTGTTGGTGCATGAAAATCCCAGGACATCAGCAGTTTCTGAAATACTCAATCCAGCCCTGTCTGGCACCACCAACCATGCCAATTCAAGTCAAGCCAAACCACATTTGAAGCAAGCATCAAGCATCTCCTGCGACACTGAAATCTGTTTGTGATCCTACCAGCCCACATTACTGCTGTTAGCCACTGCGTTTCTCCTTTCAGCAATGATTATGCAGCCTCTTAATGTAAACATTATGTGCTGCCCCAACCCACGCGACACGTCTTGTTGGAACAAGCATAAGAGAGAATACCATAGCAATTGGAGTGGTAAATGAAATTGAAGAAAATTGCTCAATTATTTTGGATTTAATATCCTACATAGATAATAAGCAGGCGAAAAGTGGGTGTGATCATACAAAATGTGAATCCTGTAAAGTAAATCTTGTCGCATTCCAATATAATGACCCTCAAGTGGTTTAAGTAAGTTCATTGTTGGTATTTTTAAAAAATTGCAAAATCACTGTTCCACTAAGTCATTACTTATTAATGCAATGTAACAACTTGCATTTGTTTTATAGCGCTGGTAAACCCTTGACTTTGCCATGTTTGCCAGTCGGAGTGTAATGCTTTCTGTTGTGTGCTTAATCCGGGTGTATTGTGGCATAATGGAGTGGCGTGTGCCGGTCTGCCAGCATTGTTGAAGAAACAATAGAATAACTGACACGAGAACGGCTTCCTGCCAAAGCAGAGAAAGCATTTAATCACAGAAATTGGATGCTAAATCACTGGACATTACATAACACCGCAGTGAGAGAATAACAAAACAGATACTTAAAAATGATTTTGTGTGTGACTTCTATATGGTATTTTGGTCTCATTTTGTTTAATTCTTTTTTTTGTTTTGCCTCAAAAAAATTAAATGCATAGTAAAGACATGATCCATATCAATATACTGCGTGTGGACCCACTTTATACCAGTATTTGTATACATTGATTATTTTTCTATAAAGTTTATGAAATTTCAGACCTGCTTTATTAACCATACTTGTTCTTCTCATCATGTGGCACGACCAGCCAATCATATCAATAACTGTATTCAAATTAAAATAACGCATTTACGTCTACATCTGTGGCTGCCATATTAATTAATTAATTAATAGTTTGTACATTTTTAAAGTGAGTTTAATTGGTTAAAAAAATGTGTAAAATATGTGAACTAGGAAGCAGTGCAGATACAGGACATAAATGTACTGTATGTTCATCACTTTTAGTTATAGAAATACACAAATTATGAATGTTTGTCCTTAGATTTCATATGTTGTCGTACCTGTCAACATTGTAAGCATATAAAGGCAGCTATTGGGAAAGAAAATAAAAACACAAAATACAGTAATTATGCTAGCATGTTCATATTTTAATCTTTTGCTCCTCTGTGCATAATTTCCCTTCTTATCCTCCCAAAGTCAGCCTCACCCTGCTGCTTCATAGTGGTTACAGATGTTGCAGGATCGTACATCTGGTGCATCTTAAAGATTGTGTGAAATCCAGTAGCCAGTCATCATCGGCTGTAAAGTATCTGCTATTTTACCTAGAGTCGACTGATGTTTTGAGCTTTTATTCTCCATATATGAGAGACACCAAGATCCCTTTATTTGTTTATTTATGTATTTATTTATTGCAGGAATAAATTACATTATAACGAACGACGCGTGACGGACCATGCTGTTATACGAAAATAATCCACATTTATAGAAGGAGTCTCCAGTGCGTTATTCCTCTTTCAATTGTTTTAAATAAATACTGAAAAACGTAATTAACGGGAGCCATAACTCTGCTCCAGGAAAGATTTGTTATTTCCCTGCTCTCCTGATTCAGATGCTCAGTTCTTGCAGAAGTGTGTTTTCAGAGAAATTATCAAGCTGTGCACGACTCTGAGACTCCAGAGCCAAAGGAGGACAAGCAAATATGTCAATATTTTTCACATTTTCTCAATTATTTTCTTCTCTTCGTTCCACAGGCCCCTACCAGCACCCGAGCTACAGCGGACGAAGTGGAGGCCATGGCCAAGACTCCATCTCCTGCTTCCGATGTGGTGACGTGTGCAAAGGAGAAGTGGTGCGCGTGCAGAACGTCCACTTTCACGTCAAGTGTTTCACCTGCCAGGGTATGGAGCTCTACTCTTCCTTCACCAAATCATACTGAAAATGAGGTTACAAGATAGAGAAGATTGCATAGAGACGATTAAATCTAGTCTAGTGTCCATAATTCGGTGTACGTCCGGCTGCTGTTGATCTGGTACACAAGTCCCTGAAAGTCCGAGGTAACCAACCACGCAAAGCCATAATGCAATTATGCTGAGGACCCATCACTTGTGACATGTCAATAAAGAAGGTCTGTACTGCTCCACCACTGCACCAAGTCATGCATGAAATTGATTTTCACTTCCCAAACAAACAAACAAAGAAAAAATTCCTCCATGAGTCACATGGCATGGTGTATGACTGGAATGAGTGTTGCTCTTAAACATAAACAACAAGATGTCAAAATGCACCAAGATCATGATGGCCCATTTCTATTTCTACCATCCTACCACATCCTAAACACGCTTACCAGGAGGAGCAAAAGCACTACAACATCACATAACCTCCACCTGATTTAAATAAGGTTGCTTTCACTATAAAGTTCTCCGTTTTTCACCAAATCTACCAGACATATCCGGATCCAACATTCAAAGCTTCTGTTGTATCACTAGCCATGTTTCCGTTAACCTGCTTAACATGTTACTTGAAGTTGCGAACTTAAAAACAATTTTTTTTAAAATTCTCTCAGATATCGCAAAAAAGTTTTTACGCTCGCATGAGGTGGTTTTTCAGACGATTCGATAAGGCAATACTTTGCGAAACTGAAACAGAAACACTTTTTTCACATTTATGTTACATGACATGAAGAACAAAAGGAAATGCTACCTTTATGGAAAAGAGCACTATAACAGGAGCTCCAACAAGAGGAGAAACCGCAGCTTTAATCGTGTAAAATCACTCCGTGGAAACACAGAACATTCACAATCGTGTTTTGTCGATATTTTTTAAAATATCGCTTCTATTTTGTGCAAAACTGCAACGGAAACCTGGCTACTGAGATCTCCTATTCCCCATCCTGATGTTCGATGTGAACCTGTCTCTGCATGATTGTATGCATTGCACTGCTGCCACATGATTGGCTGATGATTGGATAATTGCATGAATGAGCAGGTAAACAGGTGTTCCAATTAAAATAGCCAGTGAGTGTATATATAATGGCTCATGTATGAGACTAATTATGAGAATCGTATACAGCATGGAGCAGCTGCACTGCTTTAGAGTGTATGTTTTATTGACGTTTACAGAGCTTGGCCCATCACTCTGACTATAATTAGTTAAAAGACGCTGTTTATTTGATTGGATCATTGGCCTGGTGAAATGTACAAAGGATTTTGGATCGGATTGTGTCGTCAGGAAGGCTAGTTATTTATGAAGACAGTTAGTTATGTCACTGAGATTAAAATACAATGAAATAAATGAATTCATGATGATTACAATGAACATTCTGGTGGGAAATTGTAAAAATAATCTATTTTAGGGAAAGCAGATACAGGAAAAGCAAGATAAATCACTCCGAGCTCCTGGGTTATTCTGCTCACCATGTTCGCCAAAAGGCTGCTTTCTTTAGAGCAGAGTAATTACTTATAGATATTGATCCAGCTGTTTTAACAGCTTCATGACATTTTGTCCTCATTCAACAATCCTCAACAATTCAGGTCTAAAAACCTTCCCAGTCCGAAGAAATGACCACTGACAAATTACATTTGCATAATGCTGACTGGCTGGTGCAACCCTTTGTTATTTATTACCGTCATTACAATTTCTGGATGAAACCTTCCTTTAAATCACCTCAAGTCAAGAGTTCATACATCATCGTCTGCTTCGGCTGGTGCCTCCGCAATGCACAGTTTTGGAAAGACAAAATGTTATTGTCGGCTCAGACAAGGAAGTTCATTCTAGTCCGAGTCCTTGGAACAAGTGACTTCTGGGAGCAAACAACTGTATTTGTGCAGAATTTCCAGCTATAAATTCACATTTGCTTCCACAAAAAGGCTGGGAGGATCTGTTTTTGCCTGCAGGGCAAGGCATTAGCAGAAACGACCCGAAGAGCCGAAGCAGGAAGAGAATGATTCATCCTGTGTGATATGATCACACAATTATCTCAAAAAAAGGGACATCATGAGGCTCGATCGTCATCGAAAACCCATGAGGATTGCTGCTCTGACCAGTCTTGTCTCAAGGCTGATATCGCTAATTAAACCCTGTCTTGTCTCATTTATTATTTATGCACTAGATTGCAGTTCCAGTTCAGCTGACGCCAAAGACGGATTGGTTTTCCGTAAGCGTCCCGCATGCTGAACCGAACAATGCCTTTGTTTATCTTAATACAAGATTCTTGAAAAGAAGATTTTATTTGATTTGAGAGATTTTCCTCTCTCTCTTTCTCGCTCTCTGCTTCTTTTCAGGGCTCGTGCCTCAGGAGTTGCTCTTCTATACAATGAGACAGATCAATAAACCTGGCTCAGCCTGTGCAGGCTCTTAGATGAAGTCGGCCATGTTGTGTGATGGGAAAGAAAGCACTGACCCAACGCTTATTGTTTTGTCTTTAAAAAAGATCAGGGAAAACTTGAGCTCCTTCCTTGTTTTATTTCCCCGTAATTATTGAGACAAGGTTCTGACACTGGGACTTATTTATCGAGTTGGATAGTTCATTAAACATTTTCATAAGAGGGTTTTCAGATTTGCTTCATTTTTACGAAATTTATCCTGCGAGTGCTTCCGAGTTGGTGTGAACTGACATTAAAGGAGACTGACTAATGTGATTTCAAAATTCTTCACACGATGTGCTTTACAAACGCACGCCTGAGCACGTCAGGAAACCTTCGGTGTGAAATGCACTTCAACCACCAAAACACTTCATCTTCACCCAAAGGTGACTCATGCTGCCATAACTGTAGCATCTCTTCTCTCGCTGTATTCCATAAGACTTCTGTCAATCAATGTACAATGAACTCAAAAACACAAAATTTGAAGAACTGCAAAATACATATATGATGTGTTTCCGCGTCCTCAGTTTACGCATAGTGTAATGTAGCACTGCAAAATAAAAGACAAATCTTACTCTGAAATTCTGCTCTATGTTTAATGACAGCTCCGTGATCAATTTTCTGTGGTATACTCAACAAAACACATTTTCATTTCCAGTAGAGTAAGAGACAACACCACATCAGACTACCACTAGTGTCTTCCGTGATGTCTTCTGTATTTTGGGTCACATTTGTATGAATTTCACAGTTACTGCAACATTTTCCCTTGCCTTAAACCTTTAAGAAAACAATCTTGCTGTATCCGACCCTATAATCCTCCACAAACCGTGAATATTTAAAGCCAAGCAGCTATCACGACACCAAGAACAAACGTTTGGATTTGTTCTGTCACTTCGGGTGCGGTAAATTTACTTCAGATGCATTCTTGCATCACCTTCTCGCCCATGACTTACATATACATCGGTAGCAGTGGAACAATCTCTTCAGAGACAACTACAGCTATATTCTCCCTGTATGCAGTACGTGCACATTTCAGTGTGAATATTTCCACTGTTGTGTAGCTAGTAACAAGGCTATTTCAAACTTAGGCTCTAGTTTCATTTGTCTGTCAAAATGCAGCAAATTTCCATCTACATGTTGTTCGGTTTTGAACTGAAAGTGAACTTTTTTGAAAAGAGAATCTAAATCTCTGTAAAATGTGTTGTAGTTGTACAGAATGTTGCTGGTGGTGAGCTGTAAGCGAAGGATTCGTGAATTTGGAAAGAAGTGACGATTGAATGCATTTTGTATGAAAGCAATGCAAAAGTCGACGCAGCTGAGTTCATGTTCACTGAGAGGGTGGGTGTGTGAATGGTTTTGAAAAAGTGGACAGGTAAATAATGAAGGATTAAATATGGAAAGAAAAACGGTAATAAAAAAACAAAACAAGCCAACATAAATGCAAAAATTAAGATAAACACACTGCAAATAAATGATATCAAGTGTAGATATCATGAATAAAGCAAACATTATATAATAATTCTCATGATGTCATTATTATCTAACAACCAATAAACCCATTTATAGACATATTCACTCATTTTAAGCTTATTTTTTTATTGTGTTGGCAGATAATTTTGCTTTTTTGTAGAAATAAATGCTTTAAAAGAATCAGAATATTATATCAGGCCATTTCAAGATGCATAACAGTTTCCACGTGTGACGTGTTTAGTATTCATGGTTACCTACGTACGGTGTAATCACTTTTATCCCCTCATGTCAATCCGTTTTCAGTTTTAACTTTATTTAACTCGCACCTTTTTGTCCAGATTTCGTTCTGTTCAGCTGCTGTTATGCTGTTATGCTGCTAAGTCATATTTTTATAGGCATAGCTGTTGAGTCAAAATAACAAATTCCTTTTCTTTCACCATTTTGTCGTCAGTTTGTGCATTCGGTTCTCTGAGAGCTTTTCCTTTTTTTCTTTCTCTCTCTCTCTCTCTCTCTCTGTAATATAACAGCCATAAACTGGACCTACGTCCTGAAGCTTTTTAATTGTTCTGGATATGAAGCTTCCATAATTTTTGCAGCCAGGGAGGCTAAAATTAATTCCATAGACCCCTCAGTACAGATTCATTTTATGAAAATATCCCATCAAATATTATAATAATAATATTGGGCTCATTATTTCAATGGGTAGATTAACCTTCTGGCGTGGAGCTTTTTATTTATGAATTTTCCACCAAAAGAACACATTAGGGCTAAGTTGATGTTATTTACTTCCAGGGGTAGACAGTAACAAAGTACATTTTTTGTGTATTTGTACTTTACGTGAGTATGAATTGGTTTTGAGACTTATTGACTTTTACTCCACTATATTTAAGAGATAAATATTGTATTTTTGACTCCACAACATTTGTGTGAAGGTTCCTGTTACTTCTTACTTTGAAACATAGCTCTAAAGTCAGCAAATGAAATTTTTTCTTTACTAAAGTGTGATAGGCCGAAGGCTGTGTTCATCACAGGAGAAAACCGATCACAGTAAACTCCTCCTACACTCAGGATCACAGTGCTTGCTGCATGTCTTGAACAGTTCAGTGTGAACCCGGTGGCGGTAATGACGGCTACGATAGATAAAAATGACGATTCCTCACCAGAGCACACAGGGCCGTATCTGAAGTCCAGGTTTGAGATTTTTGAAATGTAAAAAGAATCATATCATTTTAAACATTTGCTCTGTTTCTTCATCACTGCCTACAAAGCATTCAACATCCAACCTGAGAAGGCATGTCGAGGTGTGTAAACATTTGTTTAATTCCAGATAAACATTTTAAACAAAGCTGTCTGTGCTTGTAGTAGTTGCAGTTTTTATGCTATGGCTAGTTAAGCATCTTTTTATGGACTTTTATGGATTTCTATCTCCAAGTTGTCGTATCAGTACCAGGTCCTGTGTGAATCCACTTCTAATGCTTGCTAATAGCTAGCAAGCGAACTTGTCAAATTAACATTACTGACTAAAGTCCTTTCAGAAAGATATGTTTTAACCTTGTCAAATAAACAATACAACAATGCATTAACATAAAACATTAAAACATCCATCCATCCATTATCTATAGCGCTTTATCCATCTGGGTCGCGGGGAAGCTGGAGCCAATCCCAGCATCTTGG
>JAQQZX010000011.1:808027-822407 GCA_030068355.1 Notoglanidium maculatum | reverse complement strand
GTCACTCACGGGAGCGAAAATGTTTGGATACAAATATAAGAAAAAATCATGACAAAACTGAAGATTTCTCTGAAACGATATGTGATGGGTAAATTTTGATGTGATATTCATGATCAGCACCCCAAAGTCTATAAGAAACACCCAACAGTGTTCAAGAAGCAAAAACTTTGTTGTGCAGTGTAATGAATAAATAATTGCAAGCTCACTGAAAGCTGCTGATGGGATGACAAAAAATAAAACATTTCTGACCAAATATTAAAATGTACATTTAAAATAAAGTGGAATACATGAAAAATAAAACACACACACACACACACACACACACACATATATATATATAGTGTTGTTTAATATAAAAAATAAACAAAAATGTACCAAATTTGTTTATTAATAATTTGTGTGTGAATTTAGATATTTGTAAGATAAATTTTAATGTTTATTATAAATAATAATACATTTATTTATTTTTAACAGTACTGATGATAATTTGTGAGCAAACCTAATTACTGTGATATATTACCGTGTTTGGTAGAAATGACTTGAAGAATAACGATATGATATTTTTGTCATATCGCCCACCGCTAGTGTGTGTGTGAGTGTGTGTGGACATCTGTGGTATGTGCAGTCAGAAGCCTGCTGTGATGCCAGTTCCAATCTCCATCTGGATCTGTGTGTGTGTGTGTTCTCCTCTGCGTGTCTCACGTGTTCCTGTCTCCTCTGCTCTGTCCTTTGTGTGTTCTTTAGGCCAGAGTGGAGAATGAGATCCTCAGTTACAGGGCTGTGTCCTCATTGCCTAAGCTTAGCGCTGTATATGGCGAGCCGAGACCCGATCTCATTCCATACGAGGCGTATCACAGATACTACTCTGATGACAGGCTAGAGCGTTACCGCTATGGGGAGGTACTGAGATGCTAGGCTTAGTGCTAATGCTATCAGTACTAGAGTCCTTCTGTTACTCCTTATTGCCTTCTGTAGTGCATCCTAATGACCTGATAGTGGAATGATGATGGAGTTATTTCTGCCTGTGTGAGTGGATGGACCGTTTCAGCTGCATGGTTATACTGTGATAATAGATGACGGTGCATGGACTCAGGATTGGTTGTCCATTAGCATGGTTGTTTTATCCCAAATAATGAAAGGCTGAAAATTCTGCTAATCTACAGTCTTAGACCTAAAGGTACTGTACTTTTCCTTATCGCTGGAGTGGTACATCATTTGTACCTAAAGCTTTAAATATACAGAAGTGATCCTTAAGATATATTCATATTCCCAGTTGAAAGACACGTCCTAACCGTCCCCCTGACTGCAGCGAGGTCAAGTACATCATGGTACCTTTACTTCTCAGAATGTAGATCCTGAACATTTTCTGTTAAATATATACAAACTACTACAATAGCGTTTGTGCAAATGATCACATTTCGCAAAGGATCGCGCTTTTCCTCTTTTCCCGTCAGCCCACCTCCTGTCTTCTGGCATGGACCTGGAAAGGATTGAGTAATGGAGTGTGAAATGAATTTGTGCTTGCTTGACTTCTGTTCATTTTCTTCTTTTCTTTCCTCTCCTGCACTGACCGCAGTCTCTGGGAAGTCTCTCTGTGTATTCTCAGGTATTAAAGCTCTTTGGCAGAATTACTAAAATATCCGCAAGAGACAGAATGGAAATAATTTTTCTAATTTTTACCTTACTTGGCATTTTATGTTCCCTTTTTTTTTTTTTTTTTTTTTTTAAAAAAGAGTTTGAGTCGTTGTCTCAAGCTGCTTCATATAAAGTTTTATACTGTCTAAGACGTGGCTTACGATGTTCAATTTTTGATGATGTAAAGATTGGGTCCCCTGAAGGTTAAAAAGTGTTTTTGTTGCCCTTATGGCACGCCACTGATGACATCCCTACTTTTACATAACTAACAAGTGGAATATCAGTACGAGTTCTGTCTTTTGCAATAACTAGATAAAGTCAACTTTTACATTTATAGCACTCAGCAAACACTCCTGTCCAGAGCGACTTTGTAATCACTGACCTCAATCTAGTTCATTAGCCCAAGGAGAAAGAGTACCATCAGTCTAAGAACTCTGTTTGGAAAGTTCGTCTGATACAAAAAGATAACACAAGACAACAAGGATTTTTTTTAAATTAATAATAGATGAACAAAGTGCTATTCATTGTCCTTGAGGAGGATGTATATCTTTATGAGATGTTCACACAGCAGGGGACGCTCATACCACCACCTGGGTACCGGGACGGAGAAGAACGAGCTCTGATGCATGTCTTGTACCTTGAGAGATGATGAGTAAAATAGATGATGTAGTAAAGATCTCCAATCTGTTTATTCTATAATATGAAATCATGAATATTATGCAAGTCTTTCCAAAGCCAGTTTTTCCCTGCTTACAGCAGCTACAAACCGGGGAGGATGAAGACTAACACACGTTTCCTCAGACATAACCTTATCTTTTCAAACTACAGTGTGACACACTCCAAGGAAAGTGCTATCCACCCTCTTCTATATACTATAAGTTCTCAGATGCTGATGATTGGCTAGTGTCACTGTGATTGACAGGAGAGAAAGAAAGCAAACCCCTCCCACCCAGAGAGCATGGCTAATTTGGTCTCTTGGACTCCTGGCTACAGATTTATTTTATTTATAGATTATACAGTATACTTATCATATTTGATAACAACAATAGACTAGAGCTCTTACCATCACCACTTCATCTAATTGTCTAGTTATTGTAAATAACAGAACTGAGAAACTGATATATTCCCTGTTTTGAAGTATATAATATACATAATCTATTGTTTTAATTGAACAAACTGGTGCAAAAAAGACCGTTCAGTAATTTATAATAAATTGTGCATGAAAACTGCATGTACGGTGTCTGAATCTTACCTAAAGCACATGAACCAGGATATGGCCATGATTTTATCTCGTTTCCTCAACGTATTGATTTCTTTCCCTACTCCTTTCTAAGCCTTTATTATTTTTTTTTAAGTAAGGATGTCCCCACAGAGGCCCTGTATGTCTCATGTCAAGTAATTATTCATTAACTACAGTAAATCTAATGAAAACGAAATGTAGTTCCAGTAGTGAGAACTGTACTAAACAGCAGTTAATGTTAAAGGATGTATAACAGAAGATGCAGTTTGTGTATAAAAGATGCCCTGTTCCGTGTTTAACAGGATATCTACGATAGTTTGGACCTCAGGCATCGGCGTTCCTCCAGCCCAGGCTACATCGACTCTCCCACTTACAGCCGCCAGGGAATGTCTCCCGCTGTACCGCGCTCCCCGCAGCTCTACTACAGATACGGTCAGTCCTCATCCCACGTCCTCTCATTCTCCTTTTCACACTCACACACACACACGCGCGCGCGCGCGAACGCACACACGGCTGGCCTGGCAGTTATCACATCTTGATTGCTTCTAATAAATGATCTGGATGCCTGGACATCTTCATCATTCATATGTTTGGCTGCCTGGGAAAATCCTTCACATTTTGACATTTTCCCCAAATATCTTATCACAGGTAAAATTCAAGCATTAATGAACAATCTGTTCACGTCCAAGAGTGACAAAATGAGAAAATTCCAATTCCACCCAAAGGCGCCACACCTGCCTCTATATTTCAAACCCAATCTGTTAATAGGAAAGCAACGTTACTGGCATATTTTAAAGAATTACATGTTTACAGTAAGAAATTTGATGATTAGCAACGTCCACATCGGTGTCACCTGAGCTAAAATTCGCTTATTAATGACGTTTTAAAATCATTTATACATTTTAAAACGGAGTACGTAAGCGCTCCTCTTAACTGATTCCGATTTGATTAGGCTTGTATTCATACGCCACGTAACAATCCAACAACTTGGTCAAAGTGTGACGTTCATTGTGTGAGAAAAGCACATGTAGCTAGCGAGGTTTTTAGCACTGTGTTTATTAAATGGCTTCCAAGGCAAGGTTAAAAAGTGGCCATAATAAAAACATTTCCACATCATTTTGATAAATTATACTGGAGTAAGCTGGAAAAAACCCTGATTTTTTTCATTTTTGATTCTGAATTCAGCCACAGCGACATGTTTTCTCCGGCGGCCACGTATTCGTGTGTATATTCTCCTTTATCGAAATGTTTGTTTTAAAGGAAAACATTCTCCAAAACCAGAGCAGTCCATTGCACATGATGTTTTATCCATGATACTGCTACTCCTCAGACTGTAAAATCATATTCATCAGATCACTACTTCCGTTTTGCTTTTAAACGTCAAGGTCATTGAACTGGATTAAAGATATTATTGCATCACTGAAGGTATTGAAATTTTTTCAGAGGAATTTCAGATGAAGGCAAACTGCCAAGATGATTTTGGATTGGATTTGCCTTTTTGATCCCGTTTACGCGTGATCGTTTCACGTGTCGAGTATCAGGGTAAAATTGTCTGGTGGCAAGGAACAATAAAGGAAGTTGATGGATGTCACGTGTCGTCTGATTCGGATTTCGGTCTGGAGAACTGGAGATTTTTGGACAACAATCCAGATACAAGACACATGAAATAACCAGATGTAAAATGGGTCTCTAAATAAAAACCAATAGTGGTGATGGTGAAACATAAATGAAACATTTCAATGGGCAAAACACAAGTCTATCGTCAGAGGATCTTTATCACAATCATACAATCACAGTGTTACAGAATTCAGCCCAGATTTTATAGATAGTATAATCTTGAACACTACGAGCCGAAGGGCCTTTAATAATCATAAAAGACTGCTGAAATCACACGGTGTTAAAAATAAATAAACAAACAGTTCGGCTCAGTAGACTCCTATCCATCACTGGTCAGCATGTACCCCGGCCTGCGTGTGGGTTGATGGGAAATGGGCGTGTCCAGACTGCACTCATGCTCTGCTTTCTGATTGGTCTTGGGCTGACTGCAGGCACTGAGAGCGGCAGGAGTTCTCCCTGTTACAGTCAGCTCGACGCCAGATCCAACATGTCCACCATGTTCCAAGCACCCAAGCATTTTCACGTGCCAGGTAGGCTGCTGCGTCTTCTTCACTCACCCTGAACATCAATCACTGTTCCACTAACAGCTTCAGAAAAGGAATGACGCTGAGTCCGAAGGTCAAACACCTTAAAACTCTTCTCTCCTCGTTTATAACTCACTCGCTCTTTTCCATCAGTCACTCCACGTTGGTCCCGCGCGTAATAACCCCGGGGCAATCAGCAACAGTAGTGAGTGCAAGTAATACCCGTGTCAGGGGTATTTAAGAGAAATGTGAACCACGCTACTGGGCTTTTAAATCTTTCAATCCAAATGTCTTATTTACCATGTGTGTGTGTTTTCTGCACCTTTGAGATAGCAAAGAATATGTTGGAAGATGTTTTGCTTCTCTTCAGCAAAAAACGGTGACCTTCTGACCAGCTAAAACGTTCATGTTTCTAATGATGTTTTCATTCTCTGTTTGAACGAATAAGCAGTGTGCCTGATCATTAATGTAGTGCCATTACTTTAAGGCTACGTTCACATTACGAGCCTCATTGCTCAGTTCTGATTTTTTGCTCAGATCAGATTTGCCTGTCTTGAGGTTCACATTGATAATGACAGAGAGCTTGTCTAACTGTAATGTGAACGCATCTGTCCTCCGTAACGTCACGCATGCGCACATTATGTTTTTGCACGAGTCATCTGCATCATCAATAACAAAAAAACATAACAATGATTTGTGCTACAATAAAATGCTACCGATAGCAGATAATAAACTCGATCTTAGCCGTGCTGGCTGATGACAACACGCTCAGCACATGCGTACAGGCAAAAAGCCACATGAACTCCCACCTGAGCTTCTCATTCAGGTCACATGACCACGAATCGGATGCGTATCGGATTTAGGATCACATATGAAAGTGGCTCAAAAAAGATCAGGTCTGTGGCACGTCAAGGCAAAAAATCAGATTTGAGTCACTTCAGCCTGGTCACTGGAGTTATTATTTATCATTATATCGTTAGCACATTTTTTCCAAAATGGCGTCATCACTCATTCTCACTCTCCCATCATTACATCACACCAGCATCAATAAAATATTCGGTTAAATGCTTTTTTGAAAGATTGAAAGTTATAACTCCTATGACATCTAAATTTTCCATAAGAAACAGAATTTAGAAATAAATGATTAACTTACAGAATGAGGAGAGAATCTCTGCAGGTGCTGATTAAAATGGCCGCTCATTCACCTGAACTTTGACCCTGGAAACACTTCTACAGAACTGTCCTTGCTTTCAGAATACAAGTTTTTAAAATAGCTGAACAACCAATGACACGAAATGCCACATTCTATTTCAATCATTATTTTTATATGGTTAAAAACGTATATTATTCTGCTTATTTATATATTTGATCGACCTTACGTGTATATTCAGTCTGTGACATTGAAATGAATGAGGGATATTTTTATAATATATATTATTATATATTACAACAACAAAAAAGTGAACATAATAATAAAAAAAGTCAAGTCAAACCATTTTTATTGACATTGATGTTTATAATGTGGAGCTTGTTGAAAATTTTCTTGAAAACTGTCATGGCCAATAAATTAAAGTCACCATTTGCTGAGAATGACTCTCACATGTCTTTTTCTGCACGTCCTTGAGTCGTCCCAGGAAAATGCAGAAAAATAATTAAAGCTCTCTATTCAAAGAGTTTAAAGGTAAGGCCAGACGCTGAATAGAGATCTGACCAGGATGTCCTTTTTTGTGTCCTTTTTAATTTCATTTCTGTTTCAGTGTCCTAAAACATCTCTACCATAATGTCCCTACATTCTTCCTGACTGTTTCTTCTTCCTCACGTTTTGTTTCTCTCTGTCTCTCTGTCTTCAGCCACTGGGGAGGCCAACATCTACAGGAAGCCACCCATCTATAAGAGACATGGTATTTGTGCAGAAGCTGCTGTGATGTGTTTAGATGCGTTGCCGCGTCTCCGGCGTTAGTTCAGTGCCAGTTTATAAATGTCAGACTTTAAACTAAATTGCTTGTAAAGAAAAGTGCCTGGTTAGAGTTCACATATTTTCGCTCATTTTTAAGAAGGCCACTGTGTTTATATACAGAGTGTTTATGGAGTACGTATTCCCTGCTTCCTTCCTCTGATCTTCTGTCTTTCCTTCACTCCTTCTCCTCTCCTGCTGTTCTTTCCCTCGGTGAAACACCCTTACTGTAAGTACCCATCATTCCATTCATTAACACTGTTCTGTCTTTAGCGATGAATAAAAACGTCTGAGGATTATCGCAATTAAGACCAAAAAACAACAATAAAATATAAATGGAGGTATCATGAGGCATTGACATGAAAGGAAGTTGCAATTCAATTGCGCAATTCAATCAGTTTGGGGATGGAATAATTATTATGATGCATGCTATTAAATTTGCCGGCTCACCCTTCCCAGAATCCTCTGCAGCAAGTACCGAGTCGCCATTTTCGATGCCGTCGATTTTCCAAAAACAATCCGCAACAATCTGGCGACATCCAAGGCCTTAGAGGCCATTCCGTTTGTGTACGGTTACTCTGCATGTAATGGACCAGAACCGGCCTCGGACGCAGAGGAAAGAAAAGACAAGGCATATTTTGTTCAAAGCTTCCACGTATGACACATGAATGAAGAAAAAGTTGGAGATGGGTTTCAAAGGGGTCACTACAATTGGATGCATTTACATGGTGTAAAGGATGGTGTTACTAACCCGAGCAGCACCGAGGGCACTGTAGGACGTCGCAGTTATTTCTGATACAGATTTGAGATCCTAAAGTTTCTCAGTCCTCTGTGTTTACACACAGCTCCCCTCTACTGAGTCTACACTCACGTGTCAAAGTTTTCAGCCTCGATATCTCTCTATCCTGAATCTGTAATCCTGAACCTCTCACTCTCAGCCATTTCTATCTTTACAAAGAAACATCTCATGAGATTACCCATCAGCCTTTTCTCTTTTGATTTAGATGACAACCAATACGTAGCTGTGAAGACTAAAACCAACGAAGATGTTCTGTCTTCCCCTTTTTCATCTCCGGACCACTACCAGCACTACTACCACTACACCGGCTCACCCAAAGGTGCGTAAATCCATCTCTTATTGAGCTTGAGTGTTTGTTTTATGCTTCTTGGTGTGTTTGGAGCTGGGAAGCTGACAGTGTTTGAATATTAATTGTGAATATTTGAATTATACGCGTCACATTGATTTTTTTTTTCTGGGGTGTATTTAATAAATGTAGATTTTTGTTATACGTGTGGATCTTGCCAGGGGTAAGCTCTGAGTAAGGAAATCATAGAATTCCCATTTATGGGTTATAATAAATGTAACAAATTAGAACCCTAAATAGAAATGCAAAGGGAAAACATGATATCAGTCGTCTCTCACACTAGCACGTGAAATCGTTGTCAAAATGGATGATACGCAGCATAACGAGGTAAGAGCATAGTTTTGATGTGCTACCGAATTTCCAGATAATCGCATAACTTTGTCTACTAGCAAGCTAATATTAGCATAGGTATTCTAACTAGCTAGAAGAGTAAATATGTACAATGGACAGCATGGCTGCAGAAAACCTTTTACACATTCTCTCTCTCTCTCTCTCTCTCTCTCTCTCTGTCTGTCTCCCTCTCGCTCGCTTGCTCTCTCTCCCTCTCAGTTCCTCGAGCTCGCAGATTCTCTTCAGGAGGAGAGGAAGACGGATGGAGTCAGAGTCAGAGTCAGAGTATTAACAGAGTACACACCCTCACCTTCATTTCTTCACTTCACTGCTCACTCACTTGCCCTGATGATGTGATCTTTCTCTACACGGTTCAGGGATTCCCTCTCAAATTGCTTTTTCCAGATCCAGGCTGGGATCGGGAGGATGATCCTGAAGGAAGAGATGAAGGCCCGGTCTGGTTCCTATGACAACGACCCTTGGGCCAGTGCACGCAACTCTCGTAGCGGGAGCAAAGAAACGCTGTCCGGTCTGGGCTACAGTAACACTGTTAACGGCTGTAAGAACACACACACACACACACGCTCACACACACACTCACACACTCACTATCACACACACTCACACACTCTCACACACACACACACACACTCACACACTCTCACACAATCACTATCACACACACTCACACACACACTCACACACTCACTATCACACACACTCACACACTCTCACACACACGCACACACAAACATGCACATGCAAACACACACACAAAAACAAGCCATCTCCAATTATATCGCTCTCTCTCTCTCTCTCTCTCTCTCTCTCTCTCTCTCTCTCTCTCTTTCTCTCTCTCCTGCTCTCGCTCCCTCTCTCTCTCACCCTGTCTCTTTCCCTGTCTCTCTCACTCTCTCTCTCTCTCTCTCACTCTCTCTTTCTCCCTCTCTCCCTCATGCCCTCTCTCTCTCTCTCGCTCTCTCGCTCTCTCTCTCCCTCTGCCTCTGTCCCTCTCCCTCTCTTTCTCTCCCTCACTCTCTCTCTCTCCCTCTCTCTTTCTCTCTCTTTCCCTCTCTCTCACCTTGTCTCTTTCCCTCTCTCTCTCCCTGCCTCTTTCCCTCTCCCTCTCCCTCTCTCTCCCTCTCTCTTTTTCTCTCTTTCCCTCTCTCTTACCTTGTCTCTTTCCCTGTCTCTCTCACTCTCTCTCTCTCCCTCTCTCTCTCTCCCTCACTCCCTCTCTCTCTCCCTTGCTCTCTCCCTTGCTCTCTCCCTCTCTCTTTTTTGCCCTCTCTCACATTTTAAATGTAAACATAGTTCTGTAAACAGTTAAAATTAAAAAGAAAATATAAATAGAAAGTCTGATAAGAAATGCGTTTTTCATAGATTGATTCTTAAGTTTCATGCAACGATACAAAATAGTTTAAGAAATCAATGCTGTTCACCATACAGACCATTATTTCAGTCACCCCTAATGTATGTGTTTCTGTTTATGAGTCAGTATAAAAGCATGAGTTTATGGAATGAAAGTAGAGCTGCATGTGTGTTAAATAATGAGGATGTCTGGCAGCTTGACTTCATCCTGCTGTGATTGGATTAGTCACAGAGAGAGAGAGAGAGAGAGAGAGAGAGAGAGAGAGGGGAATCCCTGTCTTCATATCACAATCTTATCACAAGCCCACATGCACCCTCATGTGCCGATTATCGCGAGACGTTTGACACGTCTGATCTCGTTATTGTTACTGATCTCCATCCTATGAATGCATTCTGGAGATAAATTTCTGTGGCTTTATTCAAAAGAATCTTTAGTCTAAAACAAGCTGCTATACTGTCCGATTTACGAGAAACTAAATATTGGTGTGTTAATCTGAATACTGATTAAAGGTGCAGTCAGTGATTCTAATACAATAAACGTTTTGTCAAATTCAGTGAATATCTCGTCCAGGTCCTCTAGCTGTCTGTTCTGTGCTGAAAAAAGTCCGGTGCTCGTACACAGTCCTGGCTCTGTAAACGGGGGAAACAAGAAACAATAAGCCACACAACAGTATTCCAGCCAATCAGCAACAGGGGGCGTATTCCAGGGAATCCCAGGACAGGGGGAAGGGGAGGGGGGAGATGGGGTGCATGCATTTGGGGGCGGGGCTTCTGAAGGAGCACTGAAGGGAGGTTTGTATTTGTTCAAATATTAACATTCTTTCTCCAGACTGCACCTTTAAATCAGCTCTTCTGTGAAAACCCAGAGATCCTCCTGAGAACTCCTCACACCACCGAGTTCCGGTTACTTACATGGAATTTGAATTCCTCCTCAGTTGCTCCAAAACTACATGGGAACAGCTTTTTACATGGGACTTTCTGTCATGTCAATGATGTTGTTAAAAAGTTGTAGCTATGCTTCCGTCACTAGCTGATCTGGCGTTTGCTTACGAGTTGTCCATCCATCCGTTCATCCACGGATCTGTATCTCAAGAACGACTGGTTGAATGTTTGAAGGATTTGTATATAATTATCATTGTATCCAGCAGATGAACTGATAAAATTTTGGAATAGGTCCAAACATGGTCAAGGTCACATCAAGGTCAAATGTTAGTGAATAGTTTTTCTTCAATAATCCTTCCTGTTTCCTACAGCGATGCTACTTACACAGGAACTCAAGGCCCGTTTCCATTTCTCTCAAGGCCATCAGTCCATCAGTCGGAAATTCCTGTTAGTGCTCAGAAATAAGTGTTTAAATATATTTTAAGGGTAATCAAATCAGTAAACAAATGAGTCATGAGCAGGATGAGACTTACTGGCAGCGGAAACATCCCTGTAAAGTTCTGTTTGTTTTGAGTTTGTATTGCAGTCACATATTTTTTTATACAGTTGTGGTAGGTTTGAGGTTTGTTTCTCAGCAGAAGGAAACATGTCAGGATTGTTGTTCGTGATAATCGTACTGTACATGTTACAGATGGAGGCAGATGGAGACGTGGACGAGGTTAGATTTGTAACGCGAGCACAGAATGATATTGCATACTGTAGTGAAGCTTGATCTGAATATAATCGTGCCATATGTCCAGTCCACACTGTTCACACTGTTACGATGAAGGTGTGATGTTGAGATTGTACATTAACACTGGAAAGCACCTGAATTACAATTGATAGTGATAGTGATAGAGTTTCATTTCTCTAATCTCATCATTTGCATATTGTTTGTTTGGGGCTGAACCTGATGTTGAGTCCCGCAATGGATCAGGATCAATGGATTCAGTGCTGAGTGAATTTATGTATAGTACATCAGTGTAGCCCTTGACCATTTATTTACGAATGCTCCAGCCTTAATGTGATGGATGGCAGTATCAAGCAAAGATTATTAACACACACACACTCACACACACACAGATTGGTATTGATGACTTTGTGGCGACCTCCCATTAATTTCTATGGGCATAACCCTAACTCGAACTTTGACAACGCTAACCCTTACCCAGCTCTAATTTTAACCATAAGTAACTAAAAAAAATAGAAGACTTTTGGCAATTTCGTGTTTTTTATTGTATTCACAAATTTTTGTAAAATTGATTTTTCTCTTGTGGGGACAGGAAACATATCCATACAAGGAATAAATAACAGGTTTGTATCACACTGTCCCAACAATGTAATACAAACATGGTCCACACACACACACACACACACACACACACACACACACACACACTCTCAGCTGACCTTAGTCCTTTGCTGTGATTAAACTGCTTGATGCCAAAGTGGAGAAATGTAATCTCGAGTCCAGGTGGACGTTTATCACTCCTTCATCTGCCATGAGCCTTTTCCAAATCAGTCTCTATCCATCCCATTTTTTTTAACTGACAAATATATGTGATGTACCATTACAGTGAGTTATGTACTCAAGTACATTGAGGAGTTGTTTATTTTCTGCTCCTGTACACAGACAGATTAGCCTGAAATTAGGACCAAAATTCCTTTACATTGAAATAAACAGGCACAGATTTTGACCTTCTGTGAGCAATTTACAAGTCAAACAATGGCAATAAGCCCCGCCCCCATCTGCGTATGGTATTTCTTATTTCCCCGCTGATTTTGTCCCCCTTCATCTATTATTCATGAGAGGCAGAATGAAAGCATGCACATTAACACCCATCACTCTGAGAGTCTCTGAGAGAGAACGGAGAGCGATTATAAACACACAGATGTAACTCTATATTTCATCCTTCTCTCTGTCTCTCTGTCTCTCTGTCTCTCTCTCTGTCTCTCTATCCAGCCCCCAGATCGCAGTACAGCGCAGACAGCGGTGAGTCATTTACAGAGATGTCTCATGTCTTCTCTTCTTCCTCTCTTCGTGTTGTGAGTGCTGAGTGTGTCTCTCAGTGATCTCAGCTCATTCTTTACGTCTCTGCAGAGCAATTTTGGGCCTCAATAAAGAATCTCTGGGCTTCAAGAAGTATTTCATAGAGCCAGCTTGTGGAAATATTACATATTATAAATATATCTTTCAGAAATGTTGTTTTTTTTGTTTTTCTTCCTCTATTACTACTAAAATGCATCTAGTGATACCAAAAATGAAATCACAATTTTTTTATATTTTATGAAAACATCAATAATAAAGCTCTCTGACACTTCGTCTGTATAGCTATAAGAGTGTTCAGAGCGCCCTCTGGTGTCGGCCCTGCATCTTTACATTTGTCTTGTCGATGACTGTGTGAATATAAAACATCTTTCCATGTTATTCATCAGCTCATCTTACTGTGAGTTCTGCTGCTGAGCTGTGTGTGTGTGTGTGTGTGGTTTCTCGCAGATCCGTACATCTCTAAATCGGCTTCGTTGCCAGGCTATGGCAGGAACAGTCTAAACAGGGTGAGTGTGAATCCTGTAACCAATTTAGAGATCACCTAAAACTTTCATTCATTCCTTCATTCCTTCATTCATTCACTTTCAGTAAGCACTTTATCCTGGTCACGTTGGATCCGGAGTCTATCTCAGGCGCGAGGCATTCGTTCACATCTAGGGGTAAATTTAGCATAGCCAATCTGATAATCCAGTGAAAGGAAAGCGAAGAACTCTGGAGGAACCCAAACAAACAGGAGAAGAACATGCAAAATGCTGAAACTCCACACTGACATTAAGCTCCGAATCGAATCAGGGACCAGAGCAGCGAAGCGACAATGCTAGACCGAGCCACTGACTCTAGAACTTAAAGAGACTAAAATAATTTTCTGTATTAAGTGATTAGATTAAATTTGTTTCTGTGGTAATGCTCATAACTGAACAAGGCACACACGCACCTTTTCTGCTCATCAGGAAAATCACATTGCTAATTAAAAACAAACTGGAAACATCCCCTGCATTTGCATGATGGAAGCAGATAGGCTCTTGTATTTTATGATGCGGTGACGCTTGCCTGCACAGGACAAATATTTTCCATTTTGGAATTTTCATTCCCTTAAAAGTCTCATAAAAAATGTAGAGCACTTTCAGATTATTATTTTTATTATTATTATTATTATTATTATTATTATAACCATAGGAGTGACCAGAAAACAAATTACTAAAAAACAAATTACTCTAGAAGTCTATATAAAATATATTTAAAAAGTTTAAGCTGACATTAATGTTCATGCTCTTTGCAGCCCCACAGTGCAGATTATTTCCACTACGACAGAACCAATGCAGTAAACTGGGGATTTAGAGGTACTTGTGTTCTCAACCCAGCTACATCTATACAGCAGCAGAAGTATGTGCACCCCTGACCATCACACCCCTATGTGGTTCTTCCCCAAACTGTTACCACAATGTTTAACCACACAGTTGTACAGAATGTCTCTGTGTGCTGCAGCGTTACAGTTTCCCTTCACTGGAACTAAGAAGCCCAAACCTGCCCCAGCATGACGATGCGCCTGTGCACAAAGCAGCTCCATGAGGACATGGTGTTCAGGTTAAGGTT
>JAQQZX010000011.1:792384-807927 GCA_030068355.1 Notoglanidium maculatum | reverse complement strand
CCTCCTCGACATCCCAACATCAGCGCCTGACCTCACTAACGCTCCTGTAGCTGCATGAACACAAACCCCCACAGCCGAACAGCAGCGTGGGGCACGTTAACAGCAAATCTGGAATGAGTTGTTCAACAATAACATATAGATGTGATGGTCTGGGGTGCACAAACTTTTGGTCATATTGTGTGTATACAGGAGTGTACTGTATGTAACATGTATGAGTTAGCACTGATTCCTGCTTTTCTTTTTTTTCCTTCTGTTTCAGAATACAAGGTTAGCGACCGCACGACCTGAAACCGAAGAAACCAAGAAAAGAACAAGAACCATTTTTATTTCACGAGTGAAACCTGTGACATTTTAGCCGTAACACAAGAAACTCACATTTTAAACTGAAATGTGTCTCAGTCAGAGTGTGAATTAGACTGTGAGCTTCAGAGGGGGTCAGCAATCATTTACGTTCAGGTTTTGTTTTTCTGCAGCTTCAAAGTGATATATATATATATATATAAATATAAAACAAAGCGCGCTTTTAAAAAACTACTACCAGTAACTTTAACAAAAGGGGCACAAAGTAGCTTATCTGTAAATAAAAGAGCCATCAACTATGCTAATCATAGCCAGCTAACAACCTAGCGGCTAGCTAGTGCCATGATACAGTAACATAACTTACAAGTCGGCTGCTGTGGTAAATTATTCCCTAGTGAAGCTAATACAGTCTCGTTTCAACCACGAGACCTAACTAGCTAGCTAACTAATATTGCTAATAATGTTTTGTCTAGATGTTTGCATTTTTAGTTTATAATGAATGAGTATGTGGTGAGGAAGTGTTAAGTCTTTTGCCAGTGTGTGGTCTGTTGTAGTAGTGTTTAAATATGTTATTTACGTGTCTGTGGTTAGGGAAATGTACTTTAGCATTTATTAAAATTGTTGCGCTATAAAACCCCCCGAACACTCTGGTCTGAATATCCTTATTTATAAAGATTATAAGGATAAAGTTAAAAATACATATATATTTTCAGTATTGTCTGATGCCACATACTCTATTTTCTTCTAAATGTGCTATTGTGTGCGATACAAATACTCCGGGGCCGGTTGCACAAAACAACTTTTTAAGATTTTAAAAGATTTCCAAGATTTTTTAAGATTTCCAAATTACAATAAAATCAGTTACACAAAACAGCCTTCAGTCTTCTCGTTAAGACTTCCTTAAAATTACGTATTCAAGGTTTTCTCCTAATCTTAAGAAAAGACCTTAGCAACCGAAATAAGGAAAACAACTGAAGGTACCTCTGACTCCATCTTAACCACAACATGGCCGAGTTTATGGTGATTAATGAAGTAAATGAAAGGTTTAATGTATTTTAATTAATTTTATAATTTATTTCTTCTTGTTTGCTGTTATTTGTGGATCGGATTTACCGTTTACTACATGCTTTAATTTTATTGTGTTCCTCCAGAAGTACAATATTTTTGGTTTTCTTGTCTCCTTTTCTTCCATTTTTTTTTTTTTTTGTGAGGCAATAACAGGCGATGTGATAACAGGTATCGCAAGCAGTTGTCATGGAAACTGTAGAATTTTACTGCTATAAAATCTCTTTCAATGCAGTAAATCCCTTAATGTTTTCCCTTAAGTAAGGAAACATTTTAATGGATTCTGTGCAAAATCCTGAAGTAAATCCCTCAGATAAGGAGAAATTAGTCCTTAAGTGTTGTACTTAAGGGGAAAACTTAAGTTGTTTTGTGCAACCGGCCCCAGGACTAGCCGAGACTCGAGTCGAGGCAGAGCCAAGATCACGTCCAATATAAAGCAAGGCCGAGTCGAGATCATGACCCAAAACCAACAGATTCTTTTCCCACCCAAGCCTTTCATTAATTCCGTTTCTTTTGTGAGTTTCCCAGAATCCTGCCATTGGGAAAAAGATTTGTTTTAGAAGGAAATGTCAACATCCTTTCTTAAATCAGGCTTAAATCGATTATGCTGGTTCTGTCAACGGGTTAGCTTCGTGCGTTTATGCTGCACCGATGGTTAGGCCGTTCTTCCACAAGGAGGAATTACTTTGTGAGAAATTTTGTGTATATAAAAAGACAACACAAACATTATTTTTAGAAACTCTCATATTTACACATCTAGCGAGACAAATGGCCAAGACAAGAACCAAGACATAAAACATCTCAAGACCGGGCTTGAGTTCTGTAGCTGTACCAAATACACACAACTTTATTTATATAGTGCTTTTAGCTGTGAATTTTTTCATAAAGCAGCTTCACAGAAATCCAGATACTGTAGATGTAGTTAGACTTACAGTAGATCCCTTTCGTTGCTACTGAGTTTAGTGAATTTCAGCAGTTTTTTTAACTTAATAAAGACTGATACAGTTTTATATGTTTGAAAAAACAATTATTGCTGATTAAAAACACTTCTCGTTATTTTATAGCCTGCTGTACATGCTTGCGCTGCAATGCTTGGACCCTTTCAAAAACGCAGTATATATAAAATATTTAGCTTTGCTGAGGAATTCGCTACCAGTCTGTTTCACAGTACAAGACTGTTCCGCCATGTTGTGAAACTCTGTGTAAAAGTTTAATTCAGCATTTACAGCACAACAGTTTCATGCAGTCAGGGAATGAAAGCTCGACACCTAGAATGAGCCACCTCATCATTAACTGTTAATTCTTCGTTATGTCAGCCATCTTTCTGACATTTGCAGATTTATCCATATCAGGATCTCGTCGTCACTGTTCGTGGTCGAAACCCGCTTCCTGGTGACGTGGACAGGACGAGATTAGAGGTAAATCCATTTTATAGCAATGCAGCTGTAAACGTAAGGAATAAAACACGTAAGTATTTATTGTTTATTGTATTAAGATAACATACCCATATAATGTTGACGTATGATCTGCTTCCACATGTCCTCCAAGAGACACCTGTCCCCTGACGAGTTCTACCAGGTGTTTAGGATGACGATGGCCGATTTCGAGCGCTTGGCACTGTGGAAACAAAACGAGCTCAAGAGGCAGGCGAGGCTGTTCTAGAAAAGCAAGCTGTGGACCTCGGCTCAGGAGCACCTCAGCTCTGGAGGTCAGGTTAAAGTAGTTTGAAGGAACTCAACGTCATGATCGGACCCGTTCACCCGATGAAGCCTTCGGCTGCTCCACTGTGGACTGATTCACCAACGTACAAGACTCTGTCCAGATCCAGTGACCCACAAACCATTCATAAATAAAGATTTTATTCCAGACTCGACCTCCTGCAGAACCCTTTCGGGTGCAGCGTATACGCAGAAGAAGATCGATAGATTATTGCCTTATTTGTCAGAAAGTGAGGTCAACACCAGCAAGTGTGCAAAGAACGAGGACTAAATGATCTTATTCTCATATCGTGTCTCTGAGATTGCAGATTGTTGGATGTGTGGGAGTTCTTTCACAGCCATCTCTTTTGAGGACGTGTATATTTTACAAAACCAAAGTCTTTGGCGCGTATCGAACTGTGCCATACTTACACAGAAATGACTGATTTTCTTCTTTTTCATGTGGAGAAGAATGAGATTTATGAATAAGAGGACTGTACAGTATATTAAGAAAAGGGTTTGGTTTATCAGGACTAGATGCTACTTGAATAACTTGAAACGATGTAAACTATGAAACTAAGGAATTCATCCATCCGTTATCTATAGCGCTTTATCCGTCTGGGTCGCGGGGAAGCTGGAGCCAATCCCAGCATCTTCGGGCGAGAGGCGGGGTACACCCTGGGCAGGTCGCCAGTCCACCACAGGGTCCTAAGGAATTCATGACATTTTAAAATGTTTACTTAACCGTTTCTGTTCATTCCTTTTTGCCTTAATTAATGAAAGGTTAACAGGAACCTCATTCAAAATCAGGAAAATTTATTTACCACAAATCCACCACGACTTGTTCAGTGTTTATCGTTTGCTTTATGCTCGGACTGGAACTGTGAAACTCGTGCAACTTTCGAGAACTGTCAACTTGCTTAACCGATGCCACCATTTAGACTAACGTTATTGCTTCTTTCCTTAGCGGTGCCAGATTATTCTGTACCAGAAAGCTGGAAGCTATGCAGATATGTTTCATTCATTCATCATCAGTAAGCAGTGTTAATTTTGTGAATGATAAGTATTCGTTGACGACCTTTTATGTCTTGACTAAATTATAATGACGATATCTCATTATGCTCTGACAAGTAAAGACGAGATGAAATATCTGGCTCGCTTCGGGTGGACAACCTCGCTCACTTCTCAAGGGAATGTTTACAGCCAGGAGAAATATCCTTCAGCAATATTTTATATTAATATATTAAAAGTTCCCGAGTGTAGTTGGGAAGCGAGGGAATCAGGCTCGCTAGGTTTGCTAACAGGTTTATGAGTCAGGACAAACACACACACACGACGTTGGTCTGAACCAAGTAACATCTTTATAAGAAAATCGCATCACCACCATCACAGGCGTGGCTATTGCTGCTTGGGGCGGTGTTTACAGCGTTCACGTGAAAAGTCCATTTGAAGACGCCGCTCTCGTACTCACGCCTTAATAAATACAGCTCATGAGGCGTGACATGTTTGCAAGTTAAATATATTGAAATAATTTTTTTTTCTTTTCATAATTTTATATGTCCTCATCTTTTCATTTTGCCTTTGCATTTCGTTCATTGTTACCCGCTCATTAGCTTCCTAAATTGTTAACGTTAGCCTGCGTGAGGTGACCGTTGGCATCCATGTTGCTGTTGCCGAACAGCAGTGTTCTCACGAGAACACCACTGGAACACCAAGCATATACACAACTTCAACATGTTGTAATCACAAGCTCAATTTGAAGGCAGCAAAATGCCACATAACTTGTGGTAGCAACAGCACTTGTCCAAAAATAAAAGCTCCCCTCCCCCAATGTCATAGCCCATCTTAAAGCTACAGTGCACATTTTGCAATTATCATAAAACTGTCTGAGAAACTACTGACTAATCCTTTGATTAAAATTAAAACACAGTTCCTCTGACTAAATCTTGATTAAAAACAAATTTAAAATACTAAAATGTGACTAAATCTCAAACACTTTTCAAAAAACACAGTCACTTAGTTCTTTCTTCTGGTCAGGATCGTGGTGGCTCCAGAAGTCGATCCCGGGAACACTAGGCATGAAGAGGGAACAGACCCTGGATGGGAAACCAGAATTTTAAACCCACCTTGAAACTTTCAATTGAATTCTGATCATTTTCACAGAAATATTTCTGCAGCTGCTGAATACAGGAAATGCCTTTACATAGCAGTATTAAGATGGCATAATTCCACATACTCTCATTCATCTCTCTTGTTTTATAATATTTTTCATTACTTCTTGGATTGTATGCACGGATTTTAAACGGTCACGTTTTCAGCTTACAGAGATATTAGCGAAGGAAATCCTGACTTTTATAATCCTGACCAAGTATGATTAGTGAATTTAAATGAGTAATAAAATCTGTAAAGGAATACTGTGCTAATTTTATTTAAGTAAAATGTTGAAAGTGTGGAAGACTGTGTGGTTTATTCAGTTAAAAAAAAAACAAAAAAGGTCAAGTCACTCAAGGTATTTTCATGAAACAAAACATTTAATGGGTACAAATGAAAGTGTATGACTGCAGTTCAGTGCTTAACAAAAATCTCATAAATAACCCAATTGACTGGAGGAAGTGAGAGAGACGATCCAGAGAGCGGAATGCTACCAGGGTCAAAACGAGCAGACACGTGACGATGGAGGGTTTCTGGCGCTGTTCGGATCCGAGCAGGATGCAGTCAGGGTGGAACTCCAGGCATCTCGGCGCCAAACTACAGGCCACCTACAGCCCTTCATCTCACGGGTTTATCATGCTCGATTAGTTTATCCTTTGAGGGATGACATTCCGGCTCTCATGATCTCGTCTACCAGGAGGATGTTGCTAGCGATTACCGTGCTGAAAAGAGAAAAAGGCGTCTTGTTAATAAGATATTAAAGTGCTATTTTTTCAGGTCGTTTATTGTCAGATTTGCTCCAGTACCCTGACCTAAACGCTGACTTGCTGTGCAACAGAAATATGATTTGTTATTTTTATACCCCGGAGACGAGAAATCCCCTCTTCTGATTGGCTGCTAGGTGTCTAATAACTTTGTGTCTCATAACTTCGATCTGTTGGAAAATGTTTTAATCATGGTTCCACATCAACGCGCTGGGAACTTTTGAAAGGTCACCATAACCACAGTAAATTAACCATTGACTGGCAGCCTGCATAGCCGGTAACCATAACAACCACACCAGCTAGAATGTCCACCCCAAGTTACCATTGTTTGTTACAAGTTACATGTTTGTTTCTGGGAAAAATGACTCCTCACGTGACCATCTAGGCCTGTAAACGTACAAACGTGTTTAGGTGTTTGGTAACCGGTGTGTAAGCAGGATAATGGGCGCAGAGCTGTCCCGTTATTAAACTTTACTCCGCTTCGCATCTTGGAGTTCTTAACCTTCACCTCGCCTATTAATCCTGTATAACGGGACACCCCTGCAGTCGTTACCCCTTACATAGCAGAGACAGACCATGCACTGACCATGACCACGTTCTTCACCATTCTTAAATGAACATTCATCATTATTAAAAAACGTAATTACTGGCATTTAAATGAGATACAGCTTCAAGGACATCATTTCGTCTGAATCTACTGAAGAGCTCTAGACACGCTCTAATTTTTCTAATCTTTCCAAAATGAAAGTGCATCTAATAAATTATAAAATATCCTCCCTTTCGGATAAATCACGGATACTCAAGACAAACTTTCTACCAAATCCATTACGACCAAGTGAACGAGTTTACCAGAAACACTAAGAGGTGTATGTTTTACTCACCATGAGTGAAGCAGCTGTTTTTTAACACTATAATTGTCCCAAATGCCGGCCTCTCCAGCTACCATGGGTTCACCTGAGAAAGCCATGAACAGGTCCAACAGTGCTCAAAGTTCAGTAACGCAGTAAATTTCATACATTATGAGGCATCGAGGTATGTGGTTAATTTCGAGACACACCTGTGCTCAGGTCCACGCCGATGAGCTGGCCGGACTCTTTAAATTCAGTCTGCAGCTTCACGAGAGTCTCCTGTGGATCATAGCCTGAATTCTGAGCCAGGACCTACACGCGCGCACACACACACACACACACACACACACTTTCTTAAAACTTAACATTTGTACAGTTCTGATGCTGTGTGATGTTCAGTAAAGGTGAAATCTAGATCTATGGTTTTCAAAGAAGTGGAGTAATTTTATTTATTTATTTTTTTACAAAGTGGTAGAGATCATTCTTTAAGCGTGTAGTTAAATTGGTCTGTTCTAAAGTTCACGAACATAAATGAGCATAAACGACATTTTGAATTGAGCAGCAATTTCTTATTTTTTTTTTTAAAGGAAAAAAGTGCTGCTGTGATGCAAGTTATTACATTATAAATATGTTCCTGTGCCTTATAAATGCAATACAAGGCACAATTAGTTCGTTCTTAAACATTCTGGTACCTTTGGGATGACGAGCAGAGCATCAGCAAATGCCTGCACACCCAGCTGAGCCCGTCCCTTCACGTTGGGCTTGTGTTTCACCAGAGCATCGGCCACGGCCACCTCAAACGCCCCCGCTCCTGCTACGACGCTGCCTGTTCGGGGGAAAAAAGCTTTAACGCCACCATAGCTTTGTATATTACATGTTTGTACAAGACTGTGGTGTGAGGACGCACACTTGTGGCTGAACTTGGTAGTAACATTATTATAATACAAAAGGTGTGTACTCAAATATAATGAGCATGAATTAATTTTTATAAAGTAATATAAGAGGCTTGTGCAATACAGACGAAATACTGCCAAGTGTGCTTTGATTTCTGTAGTGTTCAGCAGGGGTGGCATTTTAATCTCCCTCTTTTGGACGATACACATCTTGATATGTAGTGTACGATAGGATACAGAAAATAACCGTGAGGACACGTATACACACGCATCGATTTTTGATGGCAATATTGGATTATAATTTTTTTTTCTTAAACCCTTTACACAGTACAGCTTAAAGCTCCAGTTATAAAAGCATGAATAAGAAATGTCGAAAGCACGTCAGCCTCCACTCGTACCGTCCTCAATGGCGTTTTTGACGGCACGCAGGCCATCTCTCACGGCATCTTTGATCTGCGTCAGCGTGTGTTTGTTCGGGCCTTTGACCAGCAGCGTCACGGAGCGCGGGTTCCCACACTTCTCGATGAACGTGTACTTCGCCTCTCCCTGTTACAACACACGCATGATCAGCGTGAAGCACAAAACAAAATCTCCATCTAACGCTCACTTCTGCTCACCATCACCGACCCCATCTAACACTAACTATAAGCTGAAGGACACACAGAGGTTAAACTGACCAGCGTGTGCTCATAAACGAGACCGGCATGGCCCAAACACTCCAGGGTGAGATCATCTACAGAGTTCATGGCAACTCCACCGCAGGCCAGAGTGAGTCTAAGAGAAAAGACAAAGACGATATTTAAAAAAAATAAATAAAATAAAGGGAGCATTAGGAAAACAAGTTGCTAGGTCCTAGCAACTGAACTGACATTGCTTCAGCTGGATCTGTACATGGTTCAGTTATTTGATCAGTGTTAAAGAGTAGTGCAGGACGATGAAGGCGACAGGACTTTGAGAAACCATTTATAATGGGCGATAAATGACCAAAAAAGAAACAGAGACCGAAGATGGATCCGTAAACCACGTTATGAGTCTTGGTGTGTAGTTTGTCCACCAGAGGGCACTCCAACTCCACTGTTGGCAACATGCATGGAAGGGCACAAATTACAACGACCAGCTGACCCAAGAAGAGTCAAGAACTGTATCAGCAGTGTATAAAACAAATGAAGGCGTTCAGCTATTTTAAATTAAAAATCAGATTCAAAATCCCTCATCGGTTGGGCCTCATTTTCCACTCATCTTTGATTAACAAATAACAGCTGATTAATAAATCAGATTAATCCTTAAATAAGCAGTCAGGTTTATATCAGGAGTGTTATGGCTTGGAATTTTCACAGCACAATAACCTAGTTTAAAAAGATCATGGCATTATTTTATTAAATTAAACTGAGCATTCAAAAACATTAAAACACCTTTTTAATGCCACTTAAAAACAATGATAAATAAAAACAAATGCAAAATATTTAAAAGTTTAATTTGTAACAATTCATAATTTTAAAGATTAAGTATGTATTTAAGCACCACATCCAAAAACATAAAAATTATAATTATATCATACTGTGACTATTAATCATGATCGCAATATTACATTGTGCGATCTTACAGCCTTAACTCCAAGGCAACCGATTGAGGACAAGCTCTTCATGCTGCGCTACAATCGAGTGTTCGCTCTTCCTCCGAATCAGCGATGACACAGTAACGTACCACTGTGTCAGAAGGAGAGAGAGCTCAGTAATCTGGCATGGTGTCTGACTGTGTTTACTACAGAAAGAGTAAAACAGAATTCGGCCATGCGCAACGAACCGCCGTTTCTTCATCGGTAATCAGCGCTTTGGCTTCTTTCACAGGTTCGCGTCACTAACGTTATGGGATTTTATTGATTCGAATGCATTTATTTGGCTTCATAATGGTGTGTAGTTTCGCTTTCTTCACCATTTTATTCACGTAATAACTGCTATGACATTTATAATAAATTAGAAGCTCAGTGCATACATGTGTACATGGAGTTACCATTTAATTAGGAATAATGATTTATTATCTAGCGTTCTGACAACCTGGCGTAGGCTAGTAACGAGTGCAGAATCTAATGCTGCATGTGCCCTGTACCTCTCCATGTTCCTCCTCTTTGCCCGGCGCAGAGCCACGATGCCTTCTTTAGCCAGCGCGTCCAGAGAGAAGGGATCAATCCCCTGCGCAGAAGGCAGAGATCAGTCGCTGCTGCTAATAATCACGGTGTACATTACAACAGAATATAATGTTCTGGTCCCATGAATACATGTAGGAAGAACGGCGCATCCTCTACTGCAGAGGTGTAGACCAGACTTTACTGTAGCACAGATCAAGACCAAGCAGAGCTACAGAAGCACCCATGGGTGTTCACTGTGCACAAGAAGTCTTCTTAAAGCACTCACTTGGATAAAAACATCCGAACCTACAACGTACTGAAAAGAAAAAAGAAAAAAAAAAAAAAAAGAGGGCAGAGTTACCTTCTGGTTGATGACCACGAAACCCTTGTTGTTGTCAGCACACACTTTCTTCTTTAGCTCGATGATCTTGCACACGCGCTCCTCAATGAACTTCCTCTCAGCCTTCACCAGCTTCTCTCGCTCCTCAGCGCTCTTGTAGAAGAAGCCAGAGTTCACCTCGCTGTGGAAAACGCATCACTCTCTGATTTACACTGGAGTATACATTTCAACCTTTTTTAAAAAAATTTTTAAATAACCTGTGGTATAATCGTCGATTTAATCATCTGTAAGCAATACCCAGATGTCATGATACCCAATGAGGTTTACTCTGATTATGCTGTATATTATAAAATAATCACCAGACCTGCTAACCTTCACGCATGTTTTTTTTTTGCTTCATTAGAGGCGCCGTAATTTAATATCAGAGTACGCCGTCACGGGTTACCACTCAAAAATACACCACGTCTTAAGCCCCGCCCCTTTCCACAATCTCACATCAGTCACACGAGACTCGTCTACGGTAAAGAGAACTAATCAGATGTACGTTTTCTCATATTCCAGAGAGACATTGCAGGTCAGGATGTAAGCGTCCTCCACCCTCTTCTTCATGTCAGGATGTCGAGCGCCATGGTCCAACACCAAGCCTCGGATCAGTCTTGGAGGAAGAGAGACAAAATTACCCATTTCATTAACAACCATTACATGTTTAGGTCTCTAATGTAGCACTTCAGATCCACATCTTCTACGATCGAATCTCTTACTGCGTATCGCTCTCCGTCTTGTGCTTCATCTCCATGATCTCCACCATATAAAGGTCAATGGGTTCGTTAGGTTTCTTGATGGCCAGCACGGCGTCCACCACAGCCTGAGGAAAAGCACGTGCGCGTGTTATTACAGGACACACATCAGGAAAACACAATCACAATATCACCATAATGACCATCAATACGCTTTACAGAGATGGAGATCACAGCGTATTTTTTTTTTTTAATCTTTAAAACCTTGAATGGTTGTTAAATTTCTCCTTTTCAGCTTTAAACAATATAAATTTTACTTCATCAATAAACTATACACATTAAATATTTGCAAACACATTTTATATACATTTACTATTTATACATTATATTAAATATTTTTAGCTCATGGCTCATTTGTGTACTCAGTTGTGTCGATTACAGCAAGACCCTTGCTACGGACCACATTATTAGAGGAAGCAATAAAAATTCACATCAATATTGTGTCAAATTATTAATTTCTTTAGTAATTAGCTGTGGAATAAAAGTGAAAACGTACAGCACTTTATTCTGAAATAAACCCTGACAGGATGGATCAAGACTCCGGTGCCAAGCTGTGCATTATCCCTTACTTACGAGTGTCGTATAAATAAAACGCAAGTTTTTTATTGCAGGCATTAATTAAAGTATCATTTATTGATTTTTTCTTAACGGTTTTTTTTTGTTGAAAAGAGAAAAAAAAAGAAAATAAATAAATAAACGTTTTGTTCTGGTCCCATGAATACATGTAGGAAGAACGGCGCATCCTCTACTGCAGAGGTGTAGACCAGACTTTACTGTAGCACAGATCAAGACCAAGCAGAGCTACAGAAGCACCCATGGGTGTTCACTGTGCGTTCATCAGGATACTTAAAGTGGCAAATTAATTAATCTAAAGATAAACAAACACTGTTAAGATCAAGGGATATACACACAAATGTTATTCCGGGACAAAAATAAAAATTTCTAATTTAAATAATAAATAAACCCAGCTTCAAACAATTGCTTAAAAAAAAACTAACTATTTAAATGTACAAGCATTTCAATGCAGATTTACTAAATCTATAAAATATATCATTTTGTTATATAAACCCAGTGTGTCTGAAATAATAAAAGTAATTACTGTTATTACTAGTATTAAGCTCTTCGCTTGAATTCAATGTTATGTAAATATTAGGTTATATTTAAAAAAAAAACAAAAAAAAAAAAACGCCTAAAACCTGCTTTAAATGGAGCCACTTTCCATAAATATTACAAATCAAAGCTATTTTTTATAAAAACTGGAAATCTTTTGCAGCAATTTCATAACAGTCCTGAATAGATTGAATTCTATTTGTCAAACAGAGGGTTATCACAGAACCGATACTTTTTAACGTTTCTATTACAGGAACCCGGTACTTGGCGTTTTGTATTCGGTTCTAATTTGGAATGTAGTGTCAGTGCCCAACCCTAGGCATGGGTGTTGCTGAAGAAACAAAAAAACAAAACAGTTATAGGACTCTGCACATGTAGATATTTGCTCTTTGGGAGTGGTGTGTACGTCACTCCTCTGCAGTGCCCTGTAAAGTGCGCGGTGATCCTGAAGGCCACTCACCTCTGTGAGCAGGTCAGCCAGCGCCGTGTGGACTTTGGTCCTCAGCGAGGTCCTGGCCACATTAACCAGAGTCTCACGGTCCATCTCCTTAGTGACCTTCGCCTCCTCGAGCACAGCCAGAGCCTTGTCCTTCGCAGCCTCAAAGCCCTCAGCGATGATCCTGGGGTGGAGGCCCTGAGCACACCAACACAACCAAGAGGCTTTAGGTTTAGCAGATACAGGATTATTAATACATAAAACATTCATTTATGTTTCAAGCATTCATGTGTGTCAAAGTGCTTTGAAAACAATTTATTTACATAGACTCCCACACAAACTGCACTTATTAAGATGTTAACACTTTATGTAGCAGGAATATCATATCTGCAAAAATATTTCCATAAGAATACCAGATATATTTTTTCCTTTACAATCTATCAAGCTTCTTAATAAAAAAAAAATTTTTTTCTTTAAATCATTCCTTCTCTTCTCTCCGATCTGTGGTTTGTTCCTGGTAACGGATCGGTGCAGCATTAAGTTTTTCATGGGATTGTAAGCGTCACGATCGTGCAAACCTCAGAAACGTAAATATCCGCCTGTTTCAGTAGCTCTCCGATGATGAGGACGTTGGACGTGGTGCCGTCTCCGGTGATGTCATCCTGCGCTGTAGCCACCTTAGCGATCAGAGAAGCCGTCGGATGCTGGATTTGCTGTGCGGAAAACGACAAATAATCCTCTTTTGTTTTTAAACCAGCAATGAAGTATAGCTTCTTCATGCGAGTCACATTCTAACACGAACATTAAATTATTTCTCTCTTACCATCTCATGCAGCAGGACGTTGCCGTCTTTAGTGAGCTTGATGTCTCCGGCGCCGGACACGAGCCTGTAGAAACCAAAAGCAAAGCCTCAGGTTAAAACATGGCTGTTGTATTGAGAATGTCCTCGCCGTGGCTTGGACCTTGGAGTGGGATGAAGCGGAGAAACTCGGATCATTAAATGTACGATTGGTTGAAGCACAAAGGTCTGGGAAATGCGAGCGATGTCATTTTAAAGCGCAGCAACCAAACAATGAGCTCTAATTATCGATGTTTAGCCAAAGGAGGACTTATGAAGACATTTAAATAAATATATTTTTAAAGAGAAATACTAATAACTAAGCTTTCATTATTGCTACCATGTTTTTTTTATATATATAAAACTTAATGAATATTATAAATAAAAACTTAAAGACCACGGAAAGCATAATTTTTCTGAAAATCAGTCCATATTCTAATAATATAGCTTTCCTGGGCCTTTTTCTAATCTGCATTGTGTTACTGGTTTCATATGAAATGAACTGCAGGTGAGATTTGCACACAGCAGTCAGTCTTTCAGTGGAATGGGAAATCTCTAATTCTGGGTTTTTTTTCTTGTTTTTTCATTAACTTTAAGATGCTAAAGCTCAACTTGATATTCCTGAAAATCAGAAACAGAGGTCAGTTCAGGACAGGTTGTCGCTGTCTATGTGTGGTAGAAAATGTCCACAATGTCTCCGAGTGAAGAGTCTAAGGGTGGGTGGATCAGGCAGACTGGACAATGGGGGAAATAAGAGCTTATAACTTGTTGTAGCGACAATTTTATGAATAAATCAAAGGCAAAACAAAGTGTTTAGACCTGTATGGAATTTGCGTCAAGAGCTTTAAATTCATTTCTAGCTTAATATCTAACAATTAGCCGATTATTGTGTACGAATTGGAGTCTGATGCCGACAGCTAGCTCAGAGGCTAAACAGCAACCATGTGGATTTAGTGCAAACTAGCCATGCTATGCTAACACAAACTAAGCTAAACTCAGCCAAGCTAAGCTAGCTGGCTACTTTAACCACCGAGTTAGTACGGTAAATTCTTGGCATTAAAACGAAACACCGTTGAAACTGTACAGAAAGAGAAAAAAAATATATATTCGCCTTGACTTCGTGTAATACTTTATTAGCGTTCAACGAGCAAACAATCCCAAATAGCGCTGTGTTCAATACCGAGTGCACTACAAAGGGTGCATAAGCCATTAGACAACGCCATATTGAGTGCACATGTACACAGACTAAGAGCCAATTGGGGTGCGGCCGAGCCAAAACGCGCCTGCGCGAACAGGCCTTAAATACAGACTCACATTTTCATGGTTCCTTTTGGTCCAAGATTGCTTTTCAGGACATCCTGGAGTCCCCGAGCGGCGCTGATGTTCACAGCTAAGGCCGCTTGAGCTCTCGCCACCTCGGCTTTCGGATTAAGTGCCTTTACAGCAGCCATTGTGTTGTGCCACGGCCTAGAACGGCTCCACAACTCAAGTGAGGCTGGTTACAAAGGCTAACGGAAGAGAGAAAGAGCGAGAAGGAGCTGAGATGCTAACCGGGCTTCCAGAAAGTTCCAAGCACGCTCTTCTTTGGCACGGCCTGCAGCGCGTTGTGATTGGATGCCTCGGAAGTTCGCGTCACACAAATAACCAGCGCTGATTGGCTAACAGCCATGTCTGTCATTTACACACGCTACCGTGAATAGTATGGTATAATACTATTATAGTAACGGTATAATATACCGTTAATGAATAGTTAACCGAATAAAAAACAACAAACGCAACTTGAAGAATGTGTACTGAAGTTAACAACGAGACATCTGAAAAACTGACTTATTTTATACACTTCCCAGTATATGAGACGTAATGCCACACAAACTGGTAGCACCCATTTCCCTAAAATTTCACCCAGAATCACAGCTCTACTACACCTATGCACTTTTACTGTGTATACTTAATGAATTACACTGTGTGGCCAAAAGTCTGTGGACACCTGAACATCACACCCCTGTCTACGCTACCCATTCCAAAACCATGGGCACTAACATGGAGTTGTTCACCTGTGGAGTTATAACGCGCTCCACACCTCTGTTCGGCTTCCCACTAGCTGTCGGAGCGAGGCTGTGGGGGTTTGTGTTCATGCAGCTACAGGAGTGTTAGTGAGGTCAGGCGCTGATGTTGGGAT
>JAQQZX010000011.1:745234-756661 GCA_030068355.1 Notoglanidium maculatum | reverse complement strand
GTCATGTATGTTATGTCTAGTATGTCCTTGTGTTTTTGCACATTGAGCCAGGAGAAACACAATTTCGTTCTACTATGGAGTCTTGAATTGTATGATCTGAATGACAATAAAGTTCACTTTGACTTTGACTTTGCACAGGTTAGTACGGTTGTAGAAGGAAGCTGGATGCAGAGCTCCAAACATATCTGCACTTCTCTTCATCATTCTGTGGATGTTGCTCTGGCCAGTGAGGAGGAGTTTATGAGTTTATTCATGGGGTAGCGCAGACGAAGAATGGGCAAAGAGGCTTGATCACATGTTTAAATTGTTCTCCATGTGGCTCCCAGGTTGTAGAACTAATGCACCAAATTCAGCAGCATTCAGATTACATTATTATGACCATTATTCAGACTTAAATAGCAAAATTCCTATAAACAGATAACAGATAACTGACTAATGATTACTGAATGCTAGTGTGGCCTTACTAGACAGAAAGTTACCTAAATGGGCATCAAGTGTTTACCATCACTGTAGAAAACTTTTCTATGTAAGTAGAACATAAAAACTTTTCTGTTTTTTGACCACTGTAAAAGCAGCTACTTTCATCTAATTTAAATAAAAATCTGTATTTAAGAGATCTGTTTTGTAGGGTTCTGATTTTTTCTCACAACTGCAACCCTTGATCCTGAGTTATGTTTTTTTTTAAAGGCAATTCTTTCAATACATAGATTAGCATCCAAGTTAACAGACAAGGCGTCAGCCGTTTTGTCGCGAGACTACGAAACATCGCGAGAGTGCCCGCGAGGCTGCATTTTAGACATGCGCACTGCGCCTGCAGTCACACGTGTTCTCTTTGCAGGCGCGCAGACCGAAGATGGCGGATTGCGAAGGTATATACTCCTTTAAAACTCTAAATTTATGGCGCTATGATTGTCTATATTGCCCTTTAGAGGAAACGCAGTACAGGAGTTGTATTAGTCCAACATGCAGATAATAACATGTTTCTTGTGTTATATAAATATTAATCAGAGTATGATAGCTGTAGCATAAAGCAGGCACTAAACGGCATGGCGCGTGGAAGGTCAATTTCCCTTCAAAAAGGATTTAATATAAACCAGTATACATGAATTTCAGCAGGATTTAAAAAAAAAATTCTCTTAATAATCTGTATATACCGGTTTTCTCGTTTTAAGTGTTTGAAAGAAGCTTAATTAAGTGTACTGTACTCACTCGGGTGTTTGCATTGATAAATAGATCTATGGCTTAACTTTTTTATTATTATAGCCGATTAATATTAATATGTCAGGAAACTTCCTAAAGTTTAACTTTACATGTGCATTTTCTAAGCTCTGCTGGCCACCGTGTGATTTCTTTAGGTAGAAATCTTATTTATTTATTTATTTATTTATTGTTTGTAACCGTGTTCACATGTCAGTAAAATGCTGCATTTTCAGATTATTAAGTGTCTGAGAATGTTGAGAATAAAATAACTAAAAAGCACCAATAACTCGTTTCTCTGCAGCACGTGGTGCTGGCGTGAGCCACGTGCTCGCGCCCATTTTAGCCAGGATGCTTCAGTATTTAGTTCCTGATGAAGCTGAGTTTAAATCCTGGATCATTTAAGGTGGTATTAATTCTGGGAAAGGTTTTTAAAGCTTGGAATTGTGTCATATCCGGCTGGTAAACTTGCTGTGGTGTTGACGCATGATGAACATGCCATACTTTTCTCCTCAGTTGCTTCTGCTAAGAAAGAGAAGAAGAAGAAGAAAGCAAAGATTTCAGATGAAGAAGTCGGGGTAATTGTCTCCTCTTATCCTCAGTTGTTGATTTGAATTGATTGTACAGTTTTAGGTTTCATCATGTGGTTGAAGTTCTGGCTCTGAAGTGGTCATGACTTCCTTACTCCCTCTGAACGTTCCACCCTTAATCGTGAGCACTGGAAAGGGTTCTCCTCTGTAGGGATTGATGTCAATAGTCATATTATTAAGTAGCTCTGTTTTTTTTTTTTTTTTTTTTTTTTAAATAGGAAATTCAAGAAACGGGAGATTTCCTCATCAAACCTGAATCCAAGGTTGCCAAGCTTGACACGTCCCAGTGGCCTTTGCTGCTCAAGGTAAGCGTCCTTTTGAATGCGTTCATCTCCATGCAGGTTGACTCGGCATGTCAGATGATGAATGTGTTTATCCATTCTCTGAGCGCGGCGTGTTCGGACCCTCTGCAGCCCCTTTGCTCTGTTCTGGACTGTGGGGTTCTGGTAGCCTGTTCGTCCGCTTTTCTGCTGTTTCAGAAGGTTGGAGGTTCAGGCCAGCAGGTGCAGAGGGACCAGACTTGCCCCGTCAAAGATGAACGGACATGTCTGATTACATGCTTCTTAATGACTCCTTTTAAAATGCTAGTTAGTTTAGTGGCTAGTCGAAGTCGTGTTAGCCTTGGGACTTATTGTGGTAAAATACATCGAGCCTTATTTGGAACATTTGAGTTGTTCTTAATAAACTACTTTTTTCCATTCTAATGAAAAAATCCTATCTGTTATACAGCTTGTTTTGATTGTAGTATAGACAAATAATAGTAAAAAGAAATGCTTAAATAAAAAAATCTCTGCATCCGTAATAAATAACTTTCTTTTATTTGGGCGTATTATAAATTTTTACTTTCATGTCTGATTTTGTATTTCCATCTAGAACTTTGATAAGCTGAACATCAGGACCGCCCACTACACACCTCTGCCACATGGCTCCAATCCCCTGAAGAGGAACATTCATGATTACGTCAGGTAAACTCATTCGTCAACATCGATCCTCGGGTTTTGGCAAAGCCACATGATGTGATTTAGATGGCATTAGCACTCTGTGCAAAGATGACCTCTTATCTATCACCCAAGACTGATGGCTCATAATAACGTCTCGTCACGGATACAGATTTGCCGATTGTGTTTTTATTTATTTATTTATTTATTTTTAAATAATAATTTTGGCTGCAATGTTTGATTTCTTAATTTTCTGTCCAGAGCTGGTTTTATTAACTTGGACAAGCCGGCAAATCCGTCCTCTCATGAAGTGGTTGCGTGGATCAAACGAATCCTGCGTGTGGAGAAGACGGGCCACAGCGGGACGCTGGACCCAAAGGTCACAGGTTGTCTGATCGTGTGCATCGACAGAGCAACGCGGCTGGTCAAATCTCAGCAGAGTGCAGGTGAGTTGGATTTTTTTTGTTCACTCCCTTTTGATGACTGGGAGCCTTCAGTAATTGCATGCAGTGTGAAAGCAAGCCACCAGTATAAAATTTCACTCCGATTCTTACTCTGAGTGGACAAATACGTGTGAAAGTGCTTTTAACTGATTAGTTCAGGCTCGAGTTGTGCGGTAATATTAAAGCTTGCTTTATTCTGTGAGCATGAGCTCAGTCAGCAAAACCAGTGGCCTTTCCTCAGTACTCTTGTGCCGTGTGTTTCAGGCAAAGAGTATGTGGGCATAGTACGGCTGCACAATGCGATAGAGAACGAACATCAGCTTGCCAGGGTAAGTGTTAGTGTGTGTGAGGGCGATGTGTGAGGGATGATGTGAAATGATGAACCCGTTTATCCATTCTCTGAGCGTCTCCAGGCGCTCCTCTCTCCGCTGGCCTTCTCATCGCTACTCCAGTGTTCTACCGTTGTAGCCGATGCAGGAGGCCGTGCGGGTTTGGAGAGCCGGGATTCACCAAGGAAGAAATAATGGGACTGATCTCATATTGCAAACGTGTAATTGTTTTTGCCTTTGGAAAGTGTAGTTTAAATTAAATCGGTGTGTCTGTGGTTCTCTCATGTAGACTCTGGAGTGTCTGACTGGAGCTCTGTTCCAGAGGCCTCCTCTCATCGCTGCGGTGAAGCGACAGCTACGAGTCAGGACCATCTACGAGAGCAAACTCATCGAATACGACCCGGAGAAAAGGCTCGGTTAGCGTTAGCCGTGTTTTACGTGCTTTATTTGAGCAAAGCCATATGATGCCATTTAGATTTGCATTAGCATTTTTGTGCAAAGATGACCTTCTATCTATCACCCAAGACTGATGGCTTTTCTAGCGTTAGACTTTTTCCAATGTGATTCAACTTGGAGCAGGTTCTAAAAGTTATTTTTCTACGCCACAGGTATTTTCTGGGTAAGCTGTGAGGCGGGAACGTATATCCGAACACTGTGTGTTCATCTGGGGCTGCTGCTGGGAGTCGGTGGTCAGATGCAGGAGCTCAGGAGGGTTCGCTCTGGAGTGTTGGGCGAGAAGGTATACATGTCGACACAACGAGGAGCTTAATTTTGTGTGTTCTGATGGACAGATAACTAGTGTGACATGCAGCACAGTGCAGGAGCTCATAATTCGGGTTCACTGTGCACCTGACCAAAGTGTTGAGTTCAGTTCTGGGCTCCATCCCCGGTTCTGGTAATTAATCTTTGGTACATCACATGGCTGAAGATGAGCAAATGAAAAGTTGGACTTGTGTTGCTGCTTTACTACATCTTCACCAACAGTCTCCATTCTAACCTCAGGTGTGACATGTGATGATGAGGTGTGACTTCTTTTATTTATTTTATTTCTTTATTTTCTGGCAGGACTGCATGGTGACCATGCATGACGTATTAGATGCTCAGTGGCAGTTTGACCACAACAAGGATGAGACGTACCTGAGAAGAGTCATCTACCCTCTGGAGACGCTCCTCGTCAGCCACAAGAGGATCGTCATGAAGGACAGCGCGGTGCGTCTTCTTGCTTGTTCAGACTATTTGTATTGAAAGCAAATTTATGGGTTGTGTTTTGTATATAATATGGTTGACTTGATGTGTGTTTGTGTTCAGGTCAATGCCATTTGCTATGGTGCCAAAATCATGTTACCAGGTGTGTTGCGGTATGAAGATGGCATAGAGGTGAACCAGGACATCGTCGTCATTACGACTAAAGGAGAAGCCATTTGTACAGGTAATATTTAATGTTCAACTTCTAACCTTAGGCCTCATCCACATAGGTGTTTTTGAAAACTGTGCATTCTGGCCTCCTGTCCACACATTGTTGAAAATTGAGCTCTTTTGAAAACTTTTATCTATTTATTTATTTGGGAAAAATCCCCACTCCTGCACTACAAGCTGCTTTGCAAATGGAGATTTTTGGATAAGTGTACCCTTAAGTAGTACTTCTGCATCATCACGAGGCCACATCACGCATCACTTTTCACCAACGGTGAGCTCGATCCCAGGATTACAGTTCCTGAAAATAACTAAATGAGTGAGCTTTTGGACACCTTGGTGTGTTTGTGTGTATGCAGCTCTTAATGTTCTCCTTTTTCATTTTGGATGGAGGTGTTGGGTGCTTTTGGAAAGGAGGAGCCTTTTTATAGTTCTTGGAACTGAAGTCCCCTTTTTTTGTATGGTCACACTGCAGGAACTGAGAACGGTTATAGTTCTTAGAATGCTTAGTTTTAAGCTCCTACTTCAGGGTAGGTACTCTCTCAGCACAGTAGGGACCATCAGAGACGTGTGTGTACTGTGAATGGTCCAGACGCAAGTGTGGTGAGATTCTTCGAGTTGAGCGTCAGTCAGTGTGCATTACAATAACCGGATGAAACAAACTTGCGCTATCTAGTTGCCAGATATTGCCAGTCTGTGTAAAAGTCTTTGTATTGAACAGCTAAATCCAGTTCGACTTGAAAATGTGAGTCACTTACAGCCTTAAATCCAAGTAACATGTTAGCCATGTAAACCGTAGCCCTGAATGTTGGCATTTAAAATGTAAAAAAAAAAAAAAAAAAAACCCACAGCTGAATGGACCCACAGTGAAGTCCTTACTATATTTGAGCCTGTATGCGATGCAGGAAATGCACTGCGATTTTGCTGGCTTATGTCTCTTCAGCATTCCTACTGGTAGTGTGAAAGCAAACGAACAAAAAAGCCCCTTGAAGGTGTGCTGTTCTCATGGGAGCTCCCCAGGGGATAGTTCCTCTCAAAGTCCCTAGAACTGTTTAGTCAGAAAGCTTCTATTCTCATTCACACCAATAGCTTTTTTAAATGTTTGTACCCTGCTGATTTAAAAAAATGTCTGTACCTGTGGATGAGGTCTTGATCCAAACCACATGATGATGTCTAGACAGCACTAGCACCCTGTGCAAAGATGACCTGGTATCTATCACCCCAGACTGATGGTTCTGATTATATTCTGAAGCTTCTTAAATGGAAACGAGTAGTTTTAAAGAAAAGGCATTCGGTTTTTGCAGCGGTAGCGCTGATGACGACGGCGGTCATCTCTACATGCGATCACGGCGTTGTGGCCAAGATCAAGAGGGTCATCATGGAAAGAGACACGTATCCACGCAAGTGGGGCTTGGGGCCGAAGGTAAGGCAAACATGATTGGTTTTATTTTTATCATGTGCGTGCGTTAAAGCCGTAAGTTGTAGATTGTGTGGGTTTTAAAGCATGCAGATTCTTTAGAGTAACGAGTAGTGCTGCGTTTACCACAAATGCACTGTTACTGATGCACGAACGATCAACGTTCTAACCTGTCTTTTTAGGCCAGTCAGAAGAAAATTATGATCCAGAAAGGCCTTCTAGATAAACATGGCAAGCCGAACGGCAGCACTCCAGCTGACTGGAAGGAGGGTTATGTGGACTACAGGTACACTTCATTCTCCTTGGGGTGGTCTTTAATGCTGGCTGCTCTCTGGTATTGCTTAATGAACATGGTACTTCTATAGTCAGCTCCAGAATTATTGGCACCCTGACACTGTAGCCCCTTTTAGACAGCCTGTACAAAGCTGTGCCTTTTTTCCGCTTGTGGGATTGTGTGTGTGGTCGGAGTCCATCTGTCCTCCTCACGGTGTTTGTTGTGTATAAGGGTTCCAGTAATTATGGAGGTGGTCTGTACATCAGGTCATGCAGACTGTTATCCCTTTTTAGCCTGTTGTGACTCTAGAGGGAGTCTGTCTGCTACATAAACACGCAGGACCCATGAGCTCTGTCTGCAGTCTGTATGACAGGAACTTGGGTTTTGTGGACATGCCTACAATGGAGGTGGTCTTTTGGGTTTTTTTTTTTTTAACCCAATTTAATGATGTCTGATTCTCTGTACCATATCTGTCCATTTTATACAGTTCTGAACATTAGTTTCGTTTTTTTTTCCCCCCATCAGTAAACCCAAAGCGAAGGTAGCCGTAGCTGCAGAAGATGGTGATGCTGATCAGGCAGGGACAAAGGTGAACTGCCGGTTTTCTACCAACTTATTATAGGTTTGTTTTTTTTGGTTTATACTTGGATATTAATTTTCTTCTAATCTTTTTATGTGCAGAGGAAACGCGATGAGAGCGGAAGCGAAGGTGAAGCCACGCTCTCAACCCCAAAGGCAGATGAGGGCAAGAAAGAGAAGAAGAAAAAGAAGAAAGAAAAGAAAATGAAGCTGGCTGAGGAAGTATCGGAAGCTACAGAGGAAGCAGCGGCAGGAGAGGAAGCAGAGGTGAGCACTATTGATGTTTGGAAATGCCACTGAAACTAAAATAGGTGTGTTTGAGCCTTTTGTACCAGTCCCTTAGTTTCAGTTTTATAGTTCATCACTTCCAGGACAACTATCAAGATTCATATTTGTGTACGCAGTTTGAGTTATGTGAGTTTATTCATTTTGAAGACTTGGTATGAGGCGTCGCGTCCTCGAACTGAGGAAGAATTCCATCTTTACACGCCTTTGGGAATTCTCCATCCGTAAAAGGTTTTCATTCGGGAATTCGATGTTCTTGCAATGCTCCTGTCAGGTTTAGGTTGTTTGGAGAGTGGGAATTTCGAAAGCTGTTGGCTTTTGTGTAAGTTAGTCAGATGCTTCAACATGTCACTTTGGTCCGTTTCCTTCTCAAGTCAAATCTAAGAAGCCATTACACGTACATGAGAACTTACATGTATTACTAGGAAGCGTAATGCATCATGTTTTAATATTTGTTTGATACCGTCCACAGGTCACAGAAAGCGCCAAGAAAAAGAAGAAGAAAAAGAAGATGAAAGAGGCAGAGGCTGGTTCAGACTGAAAATCTGAACTGATCTAACAGACTGTTAAAGCTCACCAAGTCAGCATAAGGTGATGTGACCGCCCTCGGCTCGGACATAACCTCATCCCTGCTCCTGTTACTCTTCCTCGCCTGGCCTTCAGTCAACATGGTGACCGGTTATATTAAAGATGGGCTTTGTGTCTAAAGTGAATGCGTGTGTGTTTGGAAGAGGAGGACTGAAATCTTTGCAGGCAAATCAAATTGTGCAGTTCGCTTTTATTCTGAAAATGATTAAACAGCCCCCGTCGTCATGTTTGTCCATGTCGATTTGTTTGTTCATTTGGATAGTGACGTGTGGCTTGCACCTTTTCAAAATGTAAATTTTTGAAAGCTGTGGATAAAAGAAATGGTTAAATTTTTTTTGTTGTATTTTTACCGTACCTTTTTATCTTTAAAAAAAAAAAAAGCGCATAATTATTTCCTTCATGAAACCCTCGTCTTCTGCCTTTATTTGTATGTTTAAAAAATGCTTCTTTATTTTATATGATGTGTATATATAACAGGATCAACTTGTAATCCTAAAGCAGAAGAGTTGGATTAAATAATTTTTTTTTTCTACGTGTATGTGCTTTTTGTCTTTAATCACTCAAAGATGTTCACCATTTATAAACTCTTGAAGGTTCCTGGTTTTGGATACTTCCTTTAATTTCCAAAGTACAACACCTTCATGAGCTACATCCATAACGACAGACACTGGAAAGTCACCAACAACCACATGATGTCCGGTTCCCTGTCTGTTGTTTTTAAATACAGCAAATGTAAACTTGATGGGGTTCCATGACATTACAGTAATACAACAGAACACTGAAACCACGTTCAAGACTGAACAGAGTGGTGTTTATCACAGTAGTGGTCCTTTTTGCATCCATTCTCCACCATCCACCTGATGTTTACTGGCACCTCGTGGTGCTCTTATTTTATTATAACTCATATCTGAAAGGAAAAGAATAATCTAACTTATTGCTTTAATAAAACAAACATTTTAAATACACCTTAGCCAGGAGATAGCAGCCTGAACTGACGGAGAACTTGAGTGTAGTTTTGTGACTTGGTATTGCACCTGATTTATAATAGTGAGGGTTCTTTTTGATTGACATGAGGGAGGATTTCGGGTAAGGGTGTGGTGTAGTCAAGATAGGCATCAGTAGACCCAGGACACAGGAACCCACTGTGGGCTGGAGGAGGCTCTCTCTAAGGCTTCTTCCACGCCTTTCACGCTCTCGTCTACGTCGTTGTTGACCAGGACCACGTCGAAGAAATGGCGGTAGAGACTGAAAATGGTGTCTGATTCCTTCTGGATGGCTTGCAGTGCTTCTGACTGTAGTGTGGAGATAGAAAATGGGTTATAGCAATGATATCCACCTGATGCTTGGGATCACTGGGCTGTCACCGTGCGTCAATTTAAAAAGGCAAAGCCTGCAATCATAAACTGATTATTTTGTGTAACAGAATTAAATTGAAATCTGGAAGTGGATGAACAGGAAAGAAACGGCGATGAAGACGTGACTGACCTGGTTGCCCGAGTTGGTTGGTGCTACGAACACGACCAGGGGCGCAAACTCTGCTGTTCTGAGGAGTTTCAGTGTCTGAAAGAACACCACATTGATTTACTATGTTTAAGCGTGTGTGAAATGTCTTTTCCTGTACTTGCATGGTAGAATGTAAACATCTGTGAAGTCCAGGGCACATTACATGCTTGTTTTTCCTTTAAATAAATACATTTTAAGCAATATATTTATCACAAAGTGTAACAGAAAAGGGTCCAGAACACTGTGCGGCTGTATAATACATAGATAAATTGGTTTAGTGACCAATTTAAGTGACCAGGTTTTGCTGTTGAAGTTTGACTACAATTGGAATGTTTTTAACTTGTGTTTTATAGCTATTCGCCATCATTACTAATAAAATGCATTCATGTTTAATCAACTACTAAAATCATCTTTTCCGTTATAAAAACTGACCAATAAGAACCAATAATATTCATCAAACGCATACACAATGAAATTCTTCGCCAAGCAAGGAATTCCTAGCACTTCAAAATGGTTGCAACGTGAAACTGATCAAATAAAAAAAAAAAAAAAAAACACAAATCTATCAATAAATCAACCAACCAATCAAGCTCCTGTGCAAATGTTTGAAAACAGCCCTGGAGAGAAAAAAAGGTTCTAGCACCCTAAATAGGTTTGCTCCACCTGAAGCGTTATGCTAAACACTACAACAAAATTATTCAAATAACCCATTTTCTGTGTTTACCTGAGGCTCTACATCCAGCAGTGCAATCTTCTCTTGCTCGTGGATCTTCTGGATGGTTTCGATCTTGGTGCCAAACATGCTGCCCTGAAAACTTCCGTACTCCAAGAGCTCATTTCCCACAATGCATTTGGTCATCTCTTCGTTGGAGATAAAATAATATTCCTGTCCGTTTTCTTCATCTCTCCTTGGAGGCCTGGTTGTGTCTGGTTGAATGAAGAGATGTCAATCCTGGTTAAAGTGGCGATTCATGCTTTATCGTTGGTTAATTAGAATAACGATGTACATCCATGCTGATAATATTATTTACCACCGTCTTGTAAGTTAGGATGTACCACAGGGACATTAGATAGAAGTATTATATAGAGGAAATCCAAATCGATCGACATTAAATTTTAAATTACAGACTGAACACAAATATTCTGTCACATGTCAAGTTTTTTTCCAAATAACCTGTTGAAAAATGACATCATACGTCATACACACATCAGCACAGTGTCAATGTGTACTGACTGATCAAAGGTGTGCCTGAATTCTGGGTTTGTAAAATCATGTCATGTTTAAGTTGTTTCGACAGCTTGGTGGTTGTTCCTGATCCTCTGTAGTGTCTGATATTTTACTCTTTCTGCCAACAGTTTTCAGAATCTTGAAGGATCTGATTTACTCTCCTTATTTCCCAGTACGCTAATTTCCATGCTCAAACTTCTTTAACTTGTTTTGTCTGAGTGTTAGAGATAGTCATCATGTGTTTGACATGCTACAACAAAATGTCTAAGGTTGGGTCTAATGTCAGAGAATGGGTCCTTAACCAAAATCACGTTTATTGTTCCAGCTTTCCAAAATGCTGGGTAACCCTAACTTTTACAGTTCCCTAATTACCAAGTACTTACCTGGTAAATATATGGTCAATTATAGTATATTATTATGTAATAAGTAATCCAAAGAAATACTAAGAAAAGTCTCCAGTAGAATTTCAGCTGTAGTTTCTCTGTACTTACTTACTTATTACTGGTGCTTATTACCTAAAAACATACTAATATTTAGTAATCGGGCGGCACGGTGGTGCGGTGGTCAGCACTGTCGCCTCACAGCAAGAAGGTCCTGGGTTTGATCCCCGGGTCACCCAGGGTGCCTTTCTGTGTGGAGTTTG
>JAQQZX010000011.1:722972-736705 GCA_030068355.1 Notoglanidium maculatum | reverse complement strand
CACACACACACACACACACACACACACACACACACACACACACACACACACACACACACACACACACACACAGAGGGCCGGAATAAGTCCGAGTACTCAAGAGGGCTACAAACACGAGCGACAAAGAAGTTAGTCTGCTGAAACAAAGATTTTCATGGGGAAATAAAGCTGAAGTCAGCGAAAATACTGCTGACCATTTCTCTTTTCTCACACACACTTGCGCACATGCACGCACGCACACACTCACACACTTACTTTCAGGATATGAAAAGTGTCCTGTCAGTTCAGCAACAATTGGAAAGTCAAGGTTCCCTTTTTCCCACATTTTATTACGGACGTCTTTTAAAGCAGGTATAACGTACACCATTAGCTATAAACGTGTGAGCATCCTGTTAAAGTAAATATGAACGATGTGCAGTTTGCTCTGCTTGAGCACTCAGTAGATATTTCAGCTCTTTGCTTAACATCATGAATCGTTTCAGAATTGATTCATTTAAAACACAAAGCGTCGGAAGATCCTGAAGCTCTGAAGGTCATCCAGCTGAACTTAAAGGCATTGTCGGCTTAGTGACTGCTGCATGAAGATGAATTGGGACGATCATGTGATGCCTGAGGTTAGAGGAATTACATTAAGGCAGGTTTGATCATTCAGAGTGCTCTGGGGAGATTAAAGAAAAGGAAACCAACAAAGAGCGAGGATGTGCATGAGGAGGAGTCGCTACTGAAAAGAGGAAGTAGATGTTGTGAATGCATTACCAAAAAAATTATTTAAAAATTCCAAATCAATGTAATAGAATAATCTGCCACTGAATTTTGGAATGATTTATTATTTTATTACTTTCTGCCATTGTCGTTAGCATGGTTAATTATGGTGTGTGGGATTGTATGGGAGCAGGAATTAAGGTGTGTGTGTGTGTGTGTGTGTGTGTGTGTGTGTGTGTGTGTGTTTAGTTTTTGGAGTTGGACGGGGTGTAGGGTGTTGTCTGGTCCTTTGGCTCCAGGTCAAACCTAAGTGGTGCAGGATGACTCATGCAGAAATACAGGCTCACATTTCAAGCTCATTTTCAAGCTTGATGTGTTTAAGTTACAAAATTGGGAAAAACATGGATGCCACGAATAACTATGGGAGTTTCTAATGTTCACATTATAAGCCTCATTGTTCAGTTCTGATTTTTTGTTCAGATCAGATTTGTCCATCTTGTGGTTCACATTGCTAATGACAGTGAGCTGTATCTAACTAACGTGAACGCGTCTGTCCTCTGAAACACCACACTGATGCGTTTTTACACGAGTCATCTGCATCAACAAAACTGACAAAATGGACGCTAGTAGCTAATGTATGTATGGCGCTTTGCTCTGGAGGACAAACAGTTATTCAGCTGTAGCTCTTCTTCAGTGTCGTTTTGCTGCGCTGCCGGTGTTCTGACAATTTGTGCAGCTTGAAGAAAAATGCTACCGTAGTGAGAATAAACTCGATTTTAACCATAGTCCTTAACCCTAACCTTGACCCTAAGACTTAACCTCTTAATTCTTAAACTTAAATCTTAACCTCAAGCCTAGCACGCAGTCGCTAAGTATCATATCTGGACAGGTAGCACAGATGGACAGAACAGCATGCTGGCTGATGACGACACGCCCAGCGCATGCGTACAGGCAAAAAGACACACGAACTCCCATCTGAGCTTCTCGTTCGGTTCACATGACAACAAATCAGATACGTGTTGGATTTAGTACATAGCACATATGAAAGAGACTCAAATCTGATTTGAAAGAATTGGATGCGTGTGTCCACAGCACAGCCCTGAAAAGATTAGATTCGTGTCACAGTAAGCCAAAAAAATCAGATCTCAGTTACTTCAGCCTGGTAATGTGAGCGTAGCTTACTATAAATATACTATACTAGGACGGTGCGAGCGGCCTTGTTGGCATGACGTCATGTACTGAACTTGGGGTTGAGGACGCCAGTTGTACATTGTACATGGACACCGTCACTCGGCAACAATAACAAGCCACTTCTTTTAAACAACAAACTGTTTAGAATGTCGAGAACAAATGTCATTACCACGTGCCATTTAGGTAATGAAACACATAATGCTAGTTTCAGATCATCAAGGTCAATCCTAAAACTGTTTCCAGAGCAATGTACCCATAATATTCGAATATTTTTGATGGATAGTGGTTTAGATTTCTGACATTAATTTTTCAGAACCTGAAAATGCTTCGAGGCAGAAAAAACCCAGCTCAGGTCTTGCACAACTTCCAGCTGACAGAGGCATGATGCCAACACCTCCTTGAAGAAGCACTATAAAAATGCTGATGCGCACGGTCTTAAGCGCAGAGGAAGTCACATGCACTTAGCAAACTGTCTGAACAACCCGCTCTAGTCAACAAGTATAAGGAGCTCAAAATAACCTCGGTCAGCTGAATGTGCGATTGTACAACCACAGCTGGAGAACAACACGCAACATCATTTGTAGTAACAGCAGCAGATCACGCTTCCTTTATTTAATGGGACACTATTCAAGTCTGAGGCCCTGAGATTAGTATTGTTTAGAATCCATGCACATTTCTACAATTAACAGTTTCCTTTGAAGGTCTAAAGGGGTTCTTCTTGGAAAGGAAATGGAAACAATTGTTTTTTTTTTAGAGAGTGGAACCAAAAACACTCTTGAAGTTATTAAATGGAATGGGTGGCACAACCGAAAAGCAGCATGTTTAAATCTCAACTATGCCACAACCATGTGTGGCCTGGAGTCACGAATAGCCTTTTTTTTTTTGTCTTTTTTCCCCCTAACGGAGTGAAATGACCTAGAAGAATCTAAATTGCAGTCATGATAAGAGCTGTTTGAATTCTTTAAATGCTAAGGAAAGGTACTTCAATGCTTCCTTTCTCATCTCCTTTAGTATAGAGTACACTGGACCATCCCTTACGAAAGGACGAGAGAGAAAGGGAATAATGCCGTCACACCGTTCCTTGCAACAGCAACATTTAAAGTCTCGTGTCAATGACATCCACCGTCGCATAACTGCATAGCCTAGTATCAGATTCTTTTAGCACCGCAGTTGTCTTTTCCTACTTCATTATGAATGCTCAGTCACATCACGATGTTTTCCATCAGTCTGTTCAACCGAAGACCTTCTTCTTCTTTCGGCTGTTCCTTGTTCGCACACAGCAGATCATCCATCTCATGGATTTGATTTCCTGACACAACCCTCAAATTCATCTGGGCTTGGGAGCGGCACCATGACGCACCTCACACTCACATTCACACCTATGGGCAATTTAGAGTAGCCAATGAACCTAATCCACATGTTTTTGGACCATGGGAGGAAACGGGAGTCCCCATGGGAAACCCACGCATGCACAGGGAAAACATGCAAACGTCACACAGAAAGGTGCGCTAGTCGATCCCCGGATAGCTACCCGGATCGGAACCTGCTAACCACTACACTACCGTGCCGCCCACAAGCAACAGTTTGAAAAGATGAGGTTGGCCGACTTCATGCGTCTCTGAGGAAGCACGTGACGCCTTCACACTCCCTGATTGGTTGCTGTTGTATAATCAGGCAGAACTGCTTGGTGGATGGGAAATGGCCAAGACCATATTAGGGAGAAGACTGGGAATATTTAGCGTTAAAGATGGTCCTTCATTAAAACACAAACACATGGCGAAGTAGATCCATTGACCACATTTGGGCCTTCTCTTCACAGATCAATAATGTAAGTGACATGTTAATGTTCGTGGTGAGGTCTGTTTATTCAGAAGATTGATTTCTGACCAACTGATGGAGTCACTGTATGCTACAATAGAACCTGTCTTTTTTTTTTTTTTTTTTAAGTGTAAGCTTATAGGCCTATACTACATCACAAAGGGTTAAAAGATGGTTCATGTTTGTTCAGTGTTGCTATGCATCGTCACACTATGTAATAAACTGGTACGTAGTACATTAACAGCATATAGAAATCCCTGCCCAGTTTCAGCAGATGTTATCGTGTAACCGCCTTTATCTTATAAGATTGATATGGTGAGCCCTGGCTCATGGAGAAGTTGCTGATCTTCTCTGATGCAAGCACATATTAAAATATTCAAAGGGTTGTTTCTCCACAAAAGGCTACTGTAATGTGTGTTACAAGAATAGTGTAGTGTTTTTCAGACAGCAGCAGTTATAAATAATGTTAACACCTTCATGCTCCCAATTCCAACCACTGGGAAGTTTCCCTGAGCTGCACATTCTCCTACACCACAAAAGACCACAACAATTGTCCTGATACAAAACAACTTCTGGTTGAAGAACTTCCTCCCATGGGCACACACGGAGTTCTTTAAAAGTCAAGTCACATGGCAACACGGAGAAAAACAACTTGCCCCAGCAGCCCCGGCTCATCTCCCCTTACCGTGTGACAGCCTAATCGCCCAGCACTGACTTCTGACCTACTAAATGGAATTGCGAGTGAACAGAAAATGCATTTGAAGGGGCTTGAGAAAATGTGCAGCTGGCTAAAAACAAGTGCGAGGCACATAATCAGACAGACGATAACAAACAAGAAATTTCATATTTCATATTCACAGTTCCGAAGCGATTCCGATAATCTAAAGCTTTTAAAATGCACTCTACATTCGCATTTTAGATTCTTATAAAAAAAAGTGTTTTTGTTAGTTTCCAAATGTTCCACTTTTAGACTCCTGTCTAAGTGAGTTCTACAGATTAGGCGACAAATTAAAGGAAAAAATAAATGACTGTAGAAACAGTAAAAACGTTTAAATGCTGCCACATACTGTACATGTACTGTATGAAACAATTAAGCACTTGATGTCCTACCCTGTTCTGGGACATTTATAAAAGTGCTAAGCTGGCCCCAGCCCCATTGACCTTGATTTGGATCAGTGTGGCAATTTTGCTTACTTAGCTACAGGGTGCATTATTGGGTTATGAAATCACAAGAGCTTTAGACACAAACATTGCTCATCTGGCTCAGCGACTAAACCAACATCTGCAGTTAGATTTACAGGACGAGACATCAGCGGGGCTGGAAATTGTTATTGGTTAACAAGTGATGTGAAGCGGAACTCCTTGGCATATTGCGGTGATATGATATTAAGATCCACCGCACCATCTCACTGAAATTTGAAAGTTCATTTTATCATCGTTCTATCAGTTCTTTTCTGGCCCCAATGACCACCTTATTTGGAGGATGTGACCTAATGTTATGTTAGCTATGGCCTTTGTGGTCACTATTTAAACCTTACAGAAGATCTTGGATCAGGATATCAGACCGGCCCAGCAGGGGAACGGTTTAGCGTTTCGTCCTTCATCACAGTTCCAGAGACTTACAGCATCTATGCCAGGGCTTTTTGAAGCTTCTCTGGTGGCTCATGATGCCCCATAACCTTACGAACATCCTTTATATTGGTTTTTCCTTTAATGCGTCACTCGTCTGTACAGTATATAGAACATTTATGGGTTTCCGCGGCGGGACACCCAGAGAGCTGTTAGGAATTCTACGGTTAAACTTTTTTCTAAGAGTCTAGGAACGGAGGTAGTAGATGATCGTGATGCACAACCATGATCTGGAATGTACTAAAAAGAAATTAACACATTTAACCAAAGGTACATATTCTCCAGGATTTGTACCTTTTATTTGTATGAAATCTTAACTACTCTTGTTTGTTAGAATTCCACGCCATCTTGTAGGATGAACGTTTCAGAGCCGTCCACAAACAAACACAGAGTGCTGAATCTCCGGGATGAGCCTCGGGGTGTGGACCATGCTGTGGGTTTACACATTAGTGACTTCATAGCAGTGACAGATGGATTGCAGGCTTTAGAGCTGATTATGTGAGCAATGAGTTGTTTAAAATCAGCTCTGCGACTGTTTCTGGCACAAGGGCTTTTCATTTTCTTTACCATCTGAAGTGATATAAATAATGCGTAATTAATTTGCATTCAGAGAACTCTCTCGTCCTACTAGGCTTAATCTGCAAGGAATGTTTTTTTATAATCGGGGGAACACGGTTTGTATTACGTAACCAGCTCCAAGCTGTTTCCCCAGACTTCCCTGCATCAACTGCAGTGATGAGACATGGCAAAACAGCCTGTCTATTTATAGCGTGTTTAGCCTTCTTAGCCCTGGATACATGTCGAGTGGAGTAACGCCAACACCACAAAGGATTCACTGCAGGAATCCTTCCTTAGCCTTTCTCCTGTTAACAAAGCGTTTAAGAGTTATGAACTGATTCATCGTAGTTAATAAAAGAAAAAATGCGCAATCACAAAAATCCCAGATGAAGCACTCTAATTGGGGTTATCACAGTTGAACATTGATCAGTCATTAGCATTTGTGTCGCGCCTCTTAATCTTCTCACAGTTCATCAGTAGCCTTGATGAGTCACCGTGGGAGACAACAGAGCCTCGTTTCATTAAAACCACTCCCCCAGTTCAAGCTTCACACACACACACAACAGCGAAAATGTGATGACCTATACCATTTTAATTGGATTTTGCCCATGCTACCTTGACAAATAAGTTGGCAGTAAAATGATCCCGTGAAAGCACATTCAACAAATTGCTCTTAAGAGACAAAATGAAACAGATGTGGAGGAAATATGTTTCTCAGTATCCTTTATAGAAGAAACAATGCGCAATACAAAATACAATCATTGTCTCTGTAATAACATTAATCCATTACTCAGAACATTTGTCTTCCTCTCACGGCACCTCGTATAAACTGAGATTCTGCTGATGGCAAGAGCCGAGTCACGCCATATGTCGGGTGAGTAGTGTGGAACAGAGAAATTAATCAACACTGATGAATTAATACCATTCACAAAATGACAGTTTAGCTGATTAAAAGAATAAAGGTTCATCCAGAATGAGGTTGATTAAAGAAATCAGGATCTGACCAAATTAAATTTTAGCAAAACTTTACAGATAGAGAGATTACATTACATTAAGTTAGCATTGTGGGTGAAATGACAAATCATATTCTGGAAGGCATTTGTGCGTCACGTGGTGTTTCATGACGTTTGTCCAAGTGCCAGCAATACAGTAGAGTTCCATTTAAAAATATGTTTAGTAATTTAGTTTTAACAATGTTAAAGATTAAGTGCGCACCACACCAGTTGCTTTCCAGTCAGTTTGTAATTTCTTTTTAAAATTATAAAATACACATCACAGTATCTATATTTCATAAAAGTGTACTGTGACAATTTATCACAATAATGCCATTGTTGCATAATCATATCACCCAGCCTTCATTTTAACACGAATGAAGTTGAAAGAAGAGTGACCACTTACTCCCGTCTTCGCCGTAAACTTTCCTAATATTAATAGAACACGCAACGCAGGGGTGTCTAATACAACAGATATCACAATATTTAAAGGCTTTCCAATGATACATGATATGAATAACAATATTTAGGTTTGCAAAAAACCCCAAAAACAAACACTGAAAGCAAAACCGCAATATAAAACTGTTGTAATAATAAAAAAATAACGTTAATAGTCAAAGTTTTTAAAATGACCTGCATTTTACAATTTTAAACACCAGCTGCTGCCAATTAGTACTTGTGCTTCATTTAAAAAAAAATCACGATATCTCCAAAATGTGTATCGTGAGGTAGTCTATCACGATGATAATGTTATGTCGTCATATCGCTCAGCCTTAAGCTGAAACATGATGTATCTGCAAAGTAGCGCAATTTAAACACACCGAAGGCTCGATTAAAAAAACTATAAGCATCTCTTAGGTCATGTCCTTCATCCTTAAGTAATGTTTGCGGTGAGAATTTGAGTCGGTTATTAAAAAGTGTAAAAGAAACAAACATATAAAAAAAGGTAGTTAGGCTGCATTATACAGTGGATACTGCAGTTAAGGCAAACCGGAACCTGCCGGTACGCACTAGAGCGCATCATCCATGCGCACGATTTACGCAGTGATGCCGTTAATCATGATGTTGTATGATTAAATCCTTAACAATGTTCATACATTAACGACAATTTAAGAGAACATTGTTCACCAAGCCGTTGTTTGTCAGACTGCACATCCTATTTTGCTTTTGTAGCTGAACAACAATAAAATAAATGTCATTTAGCTAGCCTACAGAATAGATATTATAATGGTGCCTGTTGAGCATTTTTTTTCTTCTCAATATTGTGGCAATTCTGAATAAACAGATGGTGATTCTAGAGCTATGAAAAGCAGAGTGTAGTGAGTGGCAGGCAGTGGCTTTTCTCTTTCCTCTACCCGGAAGCCTCTCACCTTGTCTTGCTTGGGTTTGTTTTGCAGCAGCTGCTCCAGGTACAGGTCAGACAGGGCCGTGCGCGCGCTGTTCACCCTCTCCAAAACCACCGCAGGCTCGTTTTTATCGGATTTTAAAGTCATTGTGTTGCTCTTAGTCGATGGTGTTGACTGCGGGGTGACAGGAGCAAGAAGGAGCTAGCTGGTCCTTGCTCAAACAGAGCCAAAAAACAAGAGAGGAAGCGATAAGGAAGCTGCGAGTGTAAAATAAAGTTCAGGTGCATGCACAAAGTCCGAAGTTCGGTGCAGTCGGTAAGAGACACGAGCTTCTCTCTGGGCTGACAAAGCGAATACACATCTGTGTGTGTTTGTGTGTGTGTGAGGAGGGGGTTTGGCTTCGGTTTCCTTCAGATATAGAGACAAGCAGCTACGTTTTGATGACAAAATCAATAAGGGCGAAACAGGCGTCAATTTCTTTTCTTTCTTTCACTTCCTCACAAAACAGCTGATCCGACAATAACATTAACGTGATTTTATTCTGCGCCCCGACCATCCATAACCAGAAGTGATGCAGCAGCCTACAGTCAGGGTTGCCAGGTCTCAAGAAAATTTCCTTCCCAACTATTCTCACAAAAAGACCTGAAATAACCCTAAAAACCCAGGTGATGGAAAGGGGAGAGCTATTTTTCTATTATTTTTTAAGCTCTGTGGTGTGCACACATTTCTGATCATCTGGTATGATAATGTGGGCAGAGGTGGTTCAATGGTGAAGCCTCTGGGTTACTGATCAAAAGGTCAAGGTTCAAGCTCGAGCACTGCCAAGAGGCCACAGTTGGGCCCTTGAGCAAGGACCTTAACCCTCTCTGATCCAGGACCAGTGTGTCATGGCTAACCCTGAGCTCTGACCCCAGTTTCCTAGCAAGCTGGGATATGTGAAGAAAAAAAGAATTTCATTTTGCTGTAATGTATTTGTGACAAATAAAGGCTAATTCTGGTCCTGTTATCATCAACATCCATAATCTCCAATACATCAGAAATGCTTCTGTAAAACAGTCTGCACTTACACACTCCCTTTGTTTGCCAAACCCAATTTTTTTTGGTGGATCCCAACTATTTTTAAAACAGTTACAAAAAACAAAACAAAACAAACAAAAAAAAAAAACACCACCACACACTTGTGTTTTTTCCACCTACAACCTTATTCCAAAACTAACACTATTTGAAGTTTAAAGTTTTGCATCCCTGGCAACCCTGCCTACAGGATTCTGCATCTCTCTGTTCTGTGAAAATACAACACACCTGTCTGTCTGCTCAGGATATATCTACTTTAAAATATGTTGTCTGATATCTCTCATAGGTCTACCGTGAGCAATGAATAGTCACAAGGTTGCCAAATACAACAAAAGGCACACAAGTAAACACAATATTATACAGAAGCCTGGTAACACAGTATTAAAAGGTATACATTGGCCAAACATTTTTATGATTCAGTCCCAGTCTTCACCCAGCATTGGCAGGATTACTGTCGGGAATGTTCGTGTAGAGCTACAAGCCTACACAGTGTTCCTAGTGTTAGGAAGCAAAGGTAATTTATAGCTTCCAGATTAGCATATATCACACTTCTCATAAAACCACATCAATAAATTCAGTGACTTCAAACCGACAACCGATTAAAATTGTGAAGTGAGAGCAATTCAGAGATTTTGGAAGTCGTGTAGTTTGTGCTTGGCTTTATCGTGTAAGCATTAAATTCACACAGGAGGCATGGGCCTAGGGTTCAAAAGGAGAATTACTTGTTACTGGTTACTCAGATGATAATACTCTTCTGCTTGGTTTGGTGAGCTACCAGTCAAACTGGTGGACGTTCTTGCTAACTGATATGTTCTCAACCGTTTTGAATTCATCAAATATGTTTGAGATTTTCTTGCCTTATGGTTGTATTGTTTGCTTAAAAATACCAGGTCTACCTTGGAGCATTAGTAGCAATTACCAGTGGATGAAGATGATCCACCAGTTTGACCAGCCTGGACTGTTTTAGCAACTGGTAGCTGATCAGACTACACAGGGATATCTCTAGTTTTATATTTCTAAATAAAGAAATGTTCTCAGATTTCAGGAAAATGGTTCATGTGTAACTGGTATTACTTAGCAACATGATATTTGATGAAAAGCAGCTGTTTGATGATTTATACAAGAAGATCGTGTGATGCAAAACCAGTAGGCTAGCTGTAATCTTTAGTTTCAAATCTCCAGTCCATAATTAATGGAGCAAAATCTTGGGCATCATTTATTTCGTATGTGACAAAAGGAAAACTATTGTGTAATGTGTATAAAATTAAATGAATAACATGGATTTTAGGAGCACATGGATGACCCCTGGTGTCTGAATAATACGAATGCCTTTTATAGGTTGATAAAGTTCATTTAATGATATACCGCCACCTGCTGGCTGATAAATCAAAGTGCCCTTAAATGTATTACAGGTTACAAAATGAAAGTGTTATTTTTATAGGAATGATTCAATAAACATGCAACATGTTTTTGGTAGACTTTCAAACAAACCTCAAATTTTTTTACTGCATTAAAAGGATTATGTATTAGGAGTGTAACACAAAACCACTGTAATCAGGGACAGGCCCAGAGGCCAACTAAAAACTGATGTTCAAAGTGCTTACCAAAGGCATAGGGCTTAGAGATGTGATGCTAGGTCTTGGGAGGCAAACTTAAAGAACAACTACTTCAAAAAAGGGCAAACAACCAAGGTGTAGAGGATTGAGAGACCAACATGCAGCCCAGCACAAAGGAGCCTTGGCAATGGTTTGAGAACCATTAAAACAAAAAGCAAACAAACAAACAAACAAACAAACCCCAGAAGGTCAGAAAGGACTGACTTATTTAAGCAAATGCAAGGTTTAAAAAAAATTAAAGCAAGTAACTGGAAAAAAAAACAGAGAAACCCTAAGAGACAAGCTCCAAGAGGTTTGGTCTGCTGCAGAAAGAAAACTCCAGAGGAAAAGAGAAACCGGAGGGATGCACTCAAGAAGTTTTGCAAAATTACCAGCTTAGTCTTACTCAATAACGAGCCTACAAGACTAAGCGTTTGTGTAACCTGGAAACAGCCCTTAAATAGGCTAGTCGCAGGTGGGTCTGTTTACCACTAATTACTGAGTAACAGCTCTCTGTCTCCCTCTGGTGGCAGAGCAGAGCCCTGGCAGTCTGTACTTTACAGCATCCACCCATCCATTCAGCCATCCATCATCTATGCTGCTTTTCTGTTAAAGGAAAGCTGCAGTCAATCCCATCTGACTTCGAAGGAGAGGTGACGTACACACTGGGCAGGTCGCCAGTCTATCTCAGGGCTAACACAGAGACGAACAACCAATCGCACTCACATTAATTTTATGGGCAATTTAGAGTAGCAAGTTGATCTAATCTGCAAGTCTTTGGACTATGGAAGGAAACTGGATAACACGGAGGAAACCCACACAGGCATGGGGAGAACATGCACAGATGTTTTGCACAGAAAGGCCACAGTTGGCTGCAGGTTCGAACCCAGATCGTCTTACTGTGAGGTGACAGTGCTAACCACTGCATCACCCCCTTACAGTATCTTTATTCCAAGTTAACAAAAATTTCCTCTGAATGTTCAACTTTAACTAAAGTAGTATGTTAACTTGTTTGTAAATAAATTACCATAATCAGAAAAATATACATTGTTTGTCTTTCACAAAGTATTGAATCTCACATTTTAATAGAAATCTAGAGACTGTTAAGTTCAGTACAAATTGAAGCCTCATTTGAACCATTTGCCCAAAATGGCTTATTTTTTTTTTTTTGCAGGCTGTGTAATCTGATTTAAAATATCATGAAACTAAAACAAAATCTTGGTTTATCAAGCGCTGTTTCTGAAAGCTAATATTCAGCCGATGCCATTCCAACCACTTACCACAAATCAAAATAGGGCAGATTCTAGGGTTACTTAAAAGCTGAGAACACAGGCAACGTCTGCCATTACAAAAAAGAAGTTAACTAATTTTGACAAACAGTTTTTTGATGAACAGTCTCACTGAAATGTGGGGAATTTTATGAGTCATTTGCAATGTCATAACATTCTTGCACTGTGATATTTTGAAACATATTTATAAAAAACCACTAAAGTTTTCACACAGGTACTTTTTACTTTTTAAAGAAATCTAAATTCTTAAAGGTTATCAGATACAAAGGTTACCCCGTGGTTGACCCCATGGACATAAAACATTGTTTTATTCAATGTGCAAGATGTCTGGAGGTTCTTTCCTGTGTAGGCTGCAGAAAAAGCAGCTTGATGATTTATCTGACATTTTCTCACTCATCCTGGTTGAGTGAGGTGAACCACTGTGCAGCAACCTTTCACAGCTCTGGACCGTGCTGCATGTTTTTGCTGACACAGACATATCATGTTCACTGCTTTGACATTAGTTTTCCACTTCCTGAGACTTTGCAGTGTATTAGAGACATTTTTAGAGGCATGCTGCTGGATGCGATTGTGCTGCTGATCTGATGTCAGTCTTGATATCTATTTTATCAAAATTAAAAAAAAAACTCCATGCAAGCACAACAGACCGAATTTAGGTCAACCTAATATCAAGGCTTGTATTGCTTGATGCCTACATGCAAACAACCTTGCAAACTGTTTGGTTTACGCAGCAACTTTCGATCTAGCTGTAACTGAAAGTAAGCATTTGCACATTCTAGGCATTTGTATTGAAGTGGTGAGTTATGCTGTCTATGTTTATATATATATTTTCCAAAACTTTCAGGACAGATGAGTTTATGCTTTATGGTTTCTCAGTAAGATGACAAGCCGCATTTCAATGTTAAGACAGAGAAAAACAAGGCTAGTGAAGGAACGAGTGTCTGTAGCTGCTATAACCTAAGTGAGAGCAGGAATGAACTTGTCTCATGGATGTTTGACAACAATAAATATAATTATAAATGTAGTAGTTGTTGGCAAATTGTTGTGGTGTAAGTGGAATAACCCATTTTGGGCCGTGTCATTGTATGAAAACCATGTCGGGCCATATCACACCAATCCAATGGATTGTTTTTGTATAACAACACAGGCCATTGTGTGTCATTCCTTACTCGATGTCTTACCTCAGAAGATTAAAATATTAAAACCAATCAAAGACGGTTTATAGATACAAAGACTGTGTTAAATCAGGAGAAACACTGACTGTTTTTAAGATTAACTATCCTACACATTTTGCACATATGCTAAAAGGTCAAACATATGCACACCCCTGACCATTACATCCATATGTGGGTCTTCTCCAAACTGTTGACACAAACTTGGAAGGACACAATTGTTTCAAACTTCACAGTTTCCCTTCACTGGAACTAAGAGGCCCAAACCTGCCCCAGCATGGTGATGCGCCTGTGCACAAAGCAGCTCCATGAGGACATGGTGTTCAGGTTAAGGTTGAAGTGGAAGAACTGGAGTGTCCTGCACAGA